>JACCGJ010002475.1:0-28918 GCA_013407085.1 Atriophallophorus winterbourni
GTGAACAATCTTCGCTGTCACTATACCTCGTTAACAACACAAGGAAAAGATCACAGAATCAGGTATCAAAATGCGTAGCTCGGCTTAATCTTTGCAATGATAGCAAAAACCGTAGAATGGTTAGTGGTGAGAAAAGTTTGCACGCGTGAGCAAACTGAGATATTTACGTCGAAACGTCAACTTTGCTGTGGATCGGTTGTCAAGAACAAAACGAATAAATTCCGGTAGCTATGATCGAAAGTAATACATAATTCTTTGAATGCGATAACTCCGAGCAGATTCGACGAAGATAGGACCAAAAGTGTCAGATCAAAAAATGCGACCGCCCAGCATAATATATTCAGCGTATCTTTCGAGAAGTCGGAAAACCGTCCGTAATGCCGATCATGAAATTATATCGACGCAGCACATTACACTCATACGTTCGTCTATTAGAAATGTCCGCGAGAGACCTTGCAAGCGCTCTCCATTGCAAAAGTGACTGTAAACGTTGTATCATAGAACGAAACAAGTAGAATGTGTATCAGTGTTTATCCTTACGAATATAAAATCGTTGTGATCGATTACTTATTGCACGTAGCGGAAACAATGACCGTCCATTGTCTTAATTGAAAGTAACCCTCTCAGCACTGAACTCATTACGATACAAATATAAGGTGGTGCCTACTGCCCAGGCGATTACACCTTACGATAACCTTTGTCCTTCGCTGAACATTTATCGTCACTGTCTCCACCTACTGATGGCCAACAGCTAAAAATCTTCCTGCAGTGTCGGAAAACGAATACAACAATACAGAGCTCAGTTGAGCTGTTAAAAATTCATTTCAGACCCCAGATCTGCTGACTCCCATACATCAGTTTATGGGTCACTTTGAATTACATAAACGCATGTAAAATAGATGGTTATGAAAAATGTTGCAAGATATTAGGATATTTAGAAACGATTGTATTGAGCACAATAAAAGTTTAAGCGTGTGTTTCACGTTTCCGTTTCTTCCGCCCCCAAACCCTAAACCCGGTTGATTTTCGTCGCCCAAAAATTAATTGTTTGAGAACATATTCGAATATGAACGAATTTCTATTTTGTGATTTCACTAGATTCATTGAAAGTTTGGTAGCAATTCAATCTCATCTGCTTATTATCCACAAACATTGCCTCAGTCACGAAACAAAAATGTGTGAGGAGATTTCTTTAATTGGTCGCTAAGCAACCAACTTAGCAAATCTTAACCACTCCGTTTATTTAATTTCTAGAATTGATGGATGTCTGCAATACGATTTTTTGGCGCCTTCAGCGAAAAGGATGCGTCCGAACAAAGACACTCCGCGCGGCAAGATAGACAGTCCACTAACACTTAAATGTAACGGGCCACGCCCTACCGAATGTTAAGATTATTTTATTTAGTCTAAAATTGACCTCAGCGTATTGATGGCAACTCAAAGTGCAAACTTTCTCTACTGGTCATAGAAGAAATTGTTATTCAGTGATAATATATTCGAATAAGTTGGCCATTTTCAATTGATATTCCATTGATTTAATACGTCAATAAGTGAGTTTGAGGTACTAAGCAGTGGATATATCTTACATGTTTTAAGCTTGTGTTTTAGAGCTTGATGCGAATCACTGGAAAGAGTATACATTCTTATTATGGGTTTTGCTTAAAGTAAAGGCATATTTTAGTCAGCGATGTGTGATCTTGGATGACTTCAAAAATAAAATCTCGTCGAACTTGGTCTTAATAATATAAATCATATTGAAGACAATCGGTGCAGCGCGAGGTTCGGATATTTTGTGGTTGGTGTTCACCGATTTCACAATATTTCTCAATGAGGTCAGATTACAACATCTGCTAAAATTAATTATAAGGTTTCTGTTAGGTTAGCAGAAACAGTTCAAGCCTGTCGTTTTTGTTTGAAAGAATGTCCTACAAGTACAAGTGATAAATATTTATTGTTGTGGAGCACGCAAAACTGACATACTTATCAAAATCCCGTATTTGCAAACATTTGCATCAATTACACACAAACCACGAACGGTTTTTTTGCTGTTTGCACTCAGGACAGCAGGATTAAGATACACATGCCCCGAAAAAATAGGATAATAGTAAACAAGATATGACACTGTATAATACAGCAGCGGGACCAAACTGATCAATCTGTTTAGAAAGAGCATCCTGTAAGAAACGATGGTTAAAATCTATTATTGCAGAGCAAAAAACTGAAATCTTATCCGCTTATCTACGTATCTATTTTGGCCTTTCGATTGGTAATTACATCATTACTAAAATAAAAAAGATTATAATTCAATATGACTCATGATGTGCTTGTATGCTACTGTTGGATGAGGTTGGTACGACTACCCTGTTCAATAACATGAGCGCATACTCATGCTGACAGAACACGAACCCATGACCAGTAACACAAAAGCTCATTTACATGTATTTCAATCACACACACCTCACGACCCGTTTTGCGCAAATTGCATTCATCAGTTAGGGACAGGGATCAGGATCCGCGTGAACTTGAAACAGTGGAAAAATAGTAAACTAGTTTTGCTTGTCCCACGCATCAGTGCCGTGCGCTTATTATTTTGAGCTCCTAGTTATCCGGATATACTGTTCATATACTTACACGTGGATAAATTATACCTTGTTGGAGTCCCCTCGAATTCTGCTGTCTGGATATACCACTCTCGTAGCGGTATTCGATAATGCGAGCGAATCCAGATTTCTCGTGATTCTCCCATATTGGATCTACGCGCGCAACGCTGTTAATACTCTCCAAGTACTCAAACGGATTGACGTCTTCAGAAATCTCTTATTCTTTGCCATCGACTGGTTATATATTTAAAATCGTTCGATCAACTACCGAAATGCATCGCGAGATTAAATTCTGATTTTGCTCTTATTCGTGAACACCGCTTTATTGTCGCGCTCACGATGTGCATCATCGATCGCTCGACAGAACCACTGCTTGTGCACACACCACTGAACAGTGCTGCTCACAATCCTGACCGGATGACCCCGAAAAGAAAAAACCGATTCGGGGTGCATGTGTATCGTTTACCAAAAGTCGGTAAGTCCTAAGGCGAAGTCTGTCACGTTTTACGCTTGTTTGTTGAAATTGCATGCAAAATGGGACAAATCGCTGACCTCGGATTTGGTAGCGATTATTAATGGAGATAATTGTCCAGGTGTTTGTTACGTTTACCAGGTTTGCAAGACCAAACCAACAGCGTCATCCTCGGAAGCGAAACCTTTGAGTATGAAATTGATATGCGTCTAAATCGACCGGAACCCATTATACAAAAAATGAATGAACTATCAAAAAAACGTCATAAAGGCACCATCGTTACCCAAATTAGAGGTTACTGTCAAAGATCCGAAAAAATCCATCATACTCGAACAGGCCAACATTTGCCCAGATAACCGCGCAGAAAGTGAATAAAACGGGTAATTGTTCGCCGGGATCAGTGATTTACCAACTTAACTGAAACCAGAAGAGACACCGCAAAACCAGTTCTTAAAAGACTGACTGAAATTATAAACTAAAATCCGCTGGTAAAAACCTTAGTGTTATATTTACCAACGTGACCGAGTCAAGGGAAACGCTGTTCGAAGCGAAGCAAAAACATGGCTTAGTTGAGTGGTATAAACTCTGTAGTCAGATGAGACTGGCCGCAGTTACTTCCCATCAATAGTTAGTCTGAACTGCCACCTGAACTCGCCTCATAAAGATGATTCTCGCCTCTTAAGAATAACGCTGCAATCTGCGGAGGATGTGGAAAACTTACTATTGATTGCTTACCTACTTAGAGGTGTACCAGAGTCTACATGTCGTATACATGCAGATCTCCCATGGTGGGAGCGAAAGTCGTCGCAGAAATCTCGTGGAGAATGTAATCCGAGAAGTATTGTGTTTCTAGGCATTCCGGAAGATGCTGCTGACTTACCTTCGCAAGAAACTTTTGAGCACGATCACAAACAGTGTAAATACCTTTCAGAAACAATCGGGGGATGATTGTAGATGCTTTTAGGATACCGCGGTCTGCTAACTATAAAGGGCAGGGTCCTAGCCTCTTAAGGCTAGCCTTTATGACAACCGAAATGATATGATATGGAACGATCGAGATAGAATTGGTGGCGATGTTGCTCTTTAGTATCACAATCGCCTCCAGTGCCGTCCAATAGACAACACAGAATTCACCCTCGAGGAGGATACGACGCGATATTTTTCTGACCTATAGAATTGTGTCTACCAAAGGACATCCACGAAAACACTTGCTTTATGTGTGTGATCCGAAAGTGACACGCGGAAATACCTTATCCCTTTACGTCCCAAATTCCAGTTTTGATTTTCGGCGCCATTTATTGCCGAGCGTTTTATATTTCTTTGGAATTCCATACCCCAACATGTGATGGACTCTCCTAGCCTGGCGGTGTTTACACATGCAAAAGAACATCATTCGTGAGTCTTACATTTGATATTATCTATTACTTATATACTATTATATTTTTCACATTTACATTTCATAACGCAATCCTGTCGTGTTGTAAAGTATTAACTTTTTAAACATAAATCCTAGAATCCTTGTATGCCGCAGTCGGAAGAGGTTGGTACGAGCAGCCTATTCAATCATATGATTCCACACTCATATAGAAATTGTCTGAACACATGACCATGAAAGAAAACTCATTTATATGCATTTCCACCATACCTGCACAGGTTTCCAGCTCTTTGCATTTATCAGTAAAAGACAAAAGGATCATGATCCGCATGTGCTTGAAACGCTGGAAGAATGGGAAAATGGTTGCACTTTTATGCAACTGTTGGTTAAAGTTGGTAAGACCAAACTCATTCAAACTGGGTTTGAACATATGACAATAAAAAGGCTCATATCTATGCATTTCCGTCACAGACACAGCCCCTACGACGGTGTCGTTCTGTTTGCTATCATCGGGAAGGGACAGTAGAATCAGGATTATCAAGTGCTTGATACAGTCGAAGAATAGTAAACGAGTTTCGCTTGTATGCCACTGTTGGATAGGGTTGGTACGATCAAACTGTTCAATCATGTAAGCCCTCACTCATTAAGACATAGTTTGAACCCAAGATCATGAACAAAAAAAGCTCAATCACATGCGTTGTGTGTCTTAGATATTTATTTAAATGAGCTTTTTTAATGGTCATGGTTTCAAACCCTGCATAGATGAGTTTGGGCTCATGTGGTTGAACATGTGGTCGTACCGACATTATCCGATACTGGCATAAGAGCGCAACGTGTTTACCATTCTTAAACTGTTTCAAGAGTACGCGGATCTTTATCCTACTGTTCCTACCTGATGAATGCAAACAGCACGAAACAGGTCGTGGGGTGTGTGTGTGATGAAGATGCAAGCAAATGAGCTTTTTTATTCATGGTCATGGGTTCAAACCCAGTCTACATGAATGGGGGCTCATATGATTGAACAGGTTGTTCCTAACAATCTCATTCAACAGCGGCATATAACAGCGACTAGTTTACTATTCTTCCACTGTTTTGCACGAGCATTCGGATCTTGATCCTACTGTCCCTACCTGATGAGTGCAAACAGCACGAAACCTGTCGTGGGATGTATCATGGTAATGCATGCAAATGAGCTTTTTGTTAATGGTCATATTTTCAAACTCTTTCTACGTGAGTGTGGGATCATGCGATAGAACAGCTTGGCCGTAGCAAATATATCCAACAGTGGCATACAAGCGACACAGGTTAACTCTCCTTCCACTTTTTTAAGCGTATGCTTATCCTGAAACTACTGTCCAAACCTGATTAGTGCAAACACCACGAAATCGATCGTAGAGTGTGTGATGATAATGCAAGCAAATGAGCATTATTGTTTGTGGTCAAGTTTTCAAACTCTTTCTAAATAAAGTTGGGCTCATGCGATAGAACAGCTTGGCCGTACCAATCTTACCCAACAGTGACATACAAACGACACAGGTTAACTTTCCTTACACTGTCTCAAGCGCATGTTGATCTTGAACCTACTGTCCCTAAATGATGAGTGCAAACAGCACGAAACAGGTCGTTGAGTTTTTGTTTGATGGAAATTCATGCAAATGAGCTTTTATGTTCATGGACATGGGTTGAACCCGTATCTACATGAGTGCTGGCTTATGTCATCGAACAGTTTGGTCGTACCAACTTTATCCAACATTTGAACACAAGTGAAACTGGTTAACACTTCTTGCTGATCCTGATCCTACTGTCCATAACTGATGAGTGCAAACAGCATGAAACCGGTCGTAATGTGTGTGTGTGATGGAAAAACAATGCAAATGAGCTCTTTTGTTCATGGTCATCGGTTCAAACTCTGTCTACGTGAGTGTGGGCTTATGTGATTGAAAATGTTGATCGTACCAACGTATCCAACAGTGTCATATACGCGCAACTTGTTTACCATTCAACTACTGTTTCACCCTCAAACAAATCCTTATCCTACTGTCCAGACCTGATGAGGGCAAACAGCACGAAATAGGTTGTTGGGAGTTTGTGTGATGGAAATGCATGCAAATGAGATTTTTTGTTCCTACACATGTGTTCAAACACTCTCTACATAATTGTGGCCTCATGCGATTGAACAGGTTGCTCGTACGAACCTTATCAAACAGTAGCATACAATCGCAACTTGTTTACCATTCTCTCACTGTATCAAGCGCATGTGGATCCTTATCCTAATGAACCTAGCTGATGAATGCAAACAGACGGTTGTGTATAAAGTATCTGCATGCAAACTAAATTTTTTGGTAATGGTCATGCTTTCAAAAACAGTCTACATAAGTGAGGTCTTATGTTATAAAACAAGTTGGTCGTACCAACCTTATCCAACTGCGGCATATGAGCGCAATTTTTTTACCATTCTTCCGCTGTTTCAATCTACTGCGGATACTGATCCTAATTACCCTAGCTGATGAGTGCATGCGGACATAACCATTCGTGAGGTGTGTGGGATGGAAATGCATGCAAATGATTTTTCTTGGTAATGGTCATGGTTTGAAACACTTGCGGTAGGAGTTTGGGCTCATGTGATTGAACAGGTCGGTCGAACCAACCGTATATAACATTGGTACACAAACTAAACCTATTTACCATTCTTCCACTGTTTCAAGCTTATGCGAATCCTGATCCTACTGTCCCTACCTGATGAATGAAAACAGCACGGAATCGGTCGTTGTTTGTCTGTAATCCAAATGCAAAATAAGAAGAAGAAGCAGTTCGCTTTTAATTATATTTGGCGCACATTTTCAACATGCTGCAAGCAATATTGTTCATCGTATTTTTTGCTGCGTTCAGGTCGTCTACTCTTGTTGCATCTGCGAACATATTGAAGCTCGCATTCTCAATAAATCTTTTTTGTAACCTTTGATAAATACAACAATAGGTCCGTCAACATTGATTCCTGTAAGCACGTATCGATATTTGAGGGCTGGACCGTAAGTTATCGGACAGAGAGGAATGTTCTCCGATGCAAGCAAAAACAACTTGAAAGTATCGATATGTGTGAGGCTGAATTTAGGCATTTCCCATTCTATCGTCAAGCGATCGGCTCTCTTGAACGCCTTCAGACTGGTTGGATATATGGGCTCTCCATCTAAAATAAAATCAATCGGATGATATGTGATTTAGAAAGTTTGTGATCATTCAATTATTTTGAAAAATCAAACCAAGATTCCGGGATTTGAGCTGGTTCTCTTCTTAGTGTACATCGATGACCTTCCGAAACCAGTGGCAGCCAAGATGGTTCTTTTTGCAGATAATACAGAACTTTAATGCGAATCAAGTCCAGTGTGGATTGTTGAGCTTACAGAGCGATTTGGATAAATTGCCAGAGAGGAACAGGATTTCATTCAACTTTAGAAATCGCAAAAGATTGCTGACTGATGAAACTTTCCTGTTCTGATACAAGTTTGGTCTCACCAACTGGATTATACCACGAAAGATAAGGATCTTGGTGTTTGGATGTTTGGATGTTTGAAAAATATCATGCAATGCGAAGCCGTGAGTAGCCAAGCCTGTGGGATTCTTGAAATGCTTCGACATATAGTTGGACTTATATTCATTGGCACATTAACGCTTATGCTCAATCAGTATATGAACCCAGTGTTTGATTACACAGAGAGCAAACTTGAGAACTATGGATACGAAAGGACGTCAAGCTGCGCAAGAGTATGATAGGCTGTATTCGTGATCTCTCTTATTAGGAGTGAGTGGTGCCTCTTCATTTGGATACTCTAGCTCACAGACGTGTTCGATCGGAATAAACCTCACTTATGTAACACTGAACTCAACGTCTCATCCTTTGAGGTATCAATTTGGCCTCCGATCAGTCCATACCACTCGCACTCACATGTCGGCTTTGATATTCCACATACTTTTCTAAACTAGCACCATAACTCAATGTTGCCAAACATCAGAATAGATGAGAAAGCAAGAGTTCTCAAAGTAGTATTGAAAAACTTAATGTAATGTTTGTATTTTTATTATGAATAATTGATGGATTAGATCTGCAAATGAGTTGAAATAATTAGAGATGTTCAAATGTCTGCATACCGATTATTCTTCGACTAATTATTAAACAACCTTTATGCTCAACAATCAAAACACACCATTATCTCGAGAATTAATCTCCAATAATCAAAACTCACTCCACGCAAACTTTAAAGACTTTTCCTTGGTTTGAGAAAAATGGCGGCCAGCTGCATCGACAAGCTGCCACCGATATGTGTATGTCGCATCCAAAGTTAATCCGTAACTGCCTTGCGGTTTGTTTAAATCAAACAAAAATTCTCCATTCTCGTGGCCATTGATAATACGCAACACTTTGACGCGCAATTTGCAGTGTCCAATTTGCATTGGTTCTTCGGAGAATCGCAGAATTTGTGTCTCTTGTTCAAGTAGGTTTGTTATAAGTAGGTCACCGTTTGGTAACCTGCCTGTAAAAAGTCATTTGTTCAAACCAAGACCAAAAGCAAAAGAGATTATTGCATTCGTAAGTCAAAACATTCTATCATGATGCAGCATTTATTGACATCTTACGTGTCCATTATCCATATATTCATCGAATTAGTCGAAGATACTTTGTGCGTCAAAAGCCAAGTACACGCGATTCATAATAATGTTAATCGCATTGAATGATGCGAAGTGGTCATAAAACTAACAAGGGTCACTCCCTAAAGCAAAAATATGTATAAAAGCGTCCATGTTTTTGGATAATAATGCGTGAGCATGGAAGCTCCTCCACATTTGTAGAATGCTGACATTAAGGGTGAATTAGCGGCAATTGAACCTGCTAAATTGTTGTTTGTGTTTAAACGGATGACCTCACATTTTTGTGTTATAAGAGAAATGTTATAAATATCTGCATGGATTGGTTGCTCGAGTAAGTATTGTCCTCCTGAAAATTAATGCTGCTGGTTGTTTTCTATGGTTAGCTGGATGTAGGTTTACAATTGTAATTCACATTTCTTGTGCGCTATGTATTTTTCACTAGATCAATATATAATTTCAATTAGGCGACTCCTGATTGATTTGATATGGAAAAATGTAGTGTCAACTAAACTTGTAAATAATGATAGTGCCAAACGGACCAAGTTGTTTTCATCTTTCTGGTAGGCTGACGACACGGCATTGTGTTTCCAAAGTTGGATTGGATAATCGATCCATATCTTTTTCGTCAGAGATCGTTAGGATAATAGTTCAACCGATAAATAATATTGTGTTGAGAAATATTAAGCTGCATTTTTGTAGAACTCCAATGTATTTCTATCTTGGGACCAAGGACCGAATCACGCCAATGTTTTTTTTCATTATCCATAATTTTGTTTGCACAATATTTAGATAAAGTCGCAAAGGAGTTTGTGTGGCCAGTGGTGGTATTCTTATTTTGATACTCCAGAATTTGTTAATGTGCTTATACAGCGATTGGCCTTGTTTTATATTACCTCGAGCTAAATGCTGGACACAAATTTGTCTTGGCCACAACTTCTAGTAATTTTAAGTCTAATGCAAATAATAACGCTTTTACACCATACACATTATCATCAAGCTACCGGTTTTCTCTTTTGTTTTACAATCATAGAGTCTTTAAGATAATACTTCATTTCGGTTAAAATCACTGTCATGCAGATCACATGGATAAAAATAATCTTACCTGATTAGTGTCTTGGGTGTATGATTGAAATACATGCAAATATTTTCAGCTTACTCGAGAGATATTTCTAAAATATCCTTGAATTTAAATAAGTATACATACACAGTGAAATAACCTAATACTATCATTGAAAAAACGAATTTTAAGATTCGATTCCCACTTGGATTCAATCTAACATCACTTACCATTATCGGGTGTTTCTCGGCAAGCTGACGTTTGAATCGGTGCGGTACTAGCTACAAATAAAATAAAAGTTTACGGCACTCTTTATAACCATGAACATTGACCGTCCTGTTTACCGAGGTAATATTTGGCATTAGTGTAAATAGTTGGTTAGCGGAAATTTCAAACAATTTCACAGGCGGATTTTTCGCAGTGTACAAGAGGATGCGTTTCAGTATTATTCTCAAAAAATACTCCTAAGGACCAATCCATAATTAAATATACATTAGATAGTATTTGAACACCATGGTTAAATGTAGAAGCCCATGTATCATTGTCTCTAAATATTTAACTGAATTGACTCAGGACCAATTGCTAAGCTAATGAAAGCCTACAATATATCTGCATATATTGTTCGCTAGTTTTGTGCTGAGTTACCGTGGTGAACGCTCGAAGCTCGAATGCGAAGCTTCTATGCTTTGAGACAACATCCTGCGAAATTTCCCGATCGACGACTTTGCAATTTGCTTCTCAAAAATAGTTGACCAACGGTAACCTTTCTTTCATTCAAATAACTTTTAATGCCTTTAATATATAAACTTTTATATGCTGGATTTTTTTTCGAGTTACTTGTGATGTTGCATTATGGGCCATCGCTGTAAAACATACTAACCCGCATTGTCATTATTATACTTCACAGTTTGACGGAAACACTAAGTTAACCACTCATACAGAGTAACATTCACTGGTGTTTGAAATACTTCAAAATAGGTGGCATTCATATATCGTTTTACACAATAAATTGCACACGTTTAAACTAGGATGAATCCCAAAAGTACGACAACATAACCGTCGTCATGGATTAAACCTGATGACTTATTTCACTCAAGATAACATCACGAAGCGAGATCCATCATTTATATCTCCGTTCAAAATTCGGTGCCAAATCATCTCATGCACATCACCACATTTTAATCTAGGTGATACATTAAAAATACGCCGGACATCAAATCAATCTAGCGCTTGCATGTGTTCTACAGATGTGCAAGAGAACAATTTCATTCATTTATATTTAGGATAAGCTGAGTCAAGTTGAACCGATTCCACCTGTTTAACACACCAGATAGACTCCTGAGCTCCACTCTCGCTTTCAAAGAAGATTTTGCATGGAGACCATATCGCACTGTCACAACGTAGCTGTAAACGGAATCTGTTCGAGAGACTGGCAAGGATACCACATTTTGATTTTGGACACTCAGCGTGACAGTTGGATGGTTTCCTGTCCTTTGCTCTACCGTGTGTATTGCTGCACAATTGTCAATCTCGGAGCAAGGTGGCGACCATGTAAGCGTTTGATAACCGGGTTGGTTTGTGATTGAGAGTCTCGGGATTTCAGCTCGGGATAACGGATCTGATTGTGATAAGAAATTTAAGAACAATATTTTTGGAGAACAATATGGAGAATGAGATCTAAAAAATATTCATGGTCTTTTGTTGGAATGAATGTAACGTATTGCTGGTTTGATTGTTTTCTGTAACAATTTCTTTGCGTTTCATTCAGTAAGATATGCTGTTACGTTGAAAGTTTTTAAAGTTTAATTTAAGCTGAGAACCCCTCGGGAACATTTTTTCAATAGCCTTGAAATAAATTATATCTTTAATGATAAAATAGTAATAATGGCGGTGTTTGTATTAGAGAATGATAAAACATGGCATCACAATGTAATAATTATGCTGCACGCTAACTTAATTCATTCGAAAACCCATGTTTCGCAAAACTGTTCAAAAATAGCTGGATAAATCTGATTTCAATCCACAAATTTACAAGGAACGTGTTCCACTAATTACCGCACGTACTACGAAAAAATTAAAAATTGTGTGGTTTTCAAAATGTTTTGATTTGAAGTTTATAAATTGAGTGTTGTCCCGAAAAAAGAAAGTTTGTAATGAATCGGTGAGAGCAGTTTATTGGTAACGTTTCGCTTCTGACTCAGAAGCTTCGTCCGACCAAGGGTCTCAGTACGAACAGAGATCAAGCTTAAATTTCATTCACCTGACTAATCCTAAGCTGGTCAGAACTAAAACGTTACCAATAAACTGCCATCAGCGATTCATTGCAAATGTTCTTTTTTCATGATTATGACTCCCCGATCGGTCACGAACATTTTTCGTTACAGTGTTGTCCCGGTTTATATCACGAACAGTACGTTTTTAGAATAATTAGAACTATTCGTCGAGTAACTGTGTTTTTAAATATTTTGCACGAAGATCATTCGATTTTACTCTATAACTTCCAGAGTTTCATGGCATTCTTGTTATTCAAAATAAATCTCCGTGCTTTGAATTTTGAAGATTCAATTTCACTTCATGTGTTGGTCAGCATGCATCTATCTTATGGAATAATAAATTTCGAATGAACCGATCTTTGATATATATTGTTTGACCTGTTCTCAAATGTTGCGATTTCTTTGCAATCCTCGATATTTAATTAATTTTAGTGTTTCGGAAACTTTGATACAACTCTCATCCGATTGTACAAATGCGGGACAACGAGAACCGACTTGCTAATTTGGCTATGAAATCTGTAGTCTACTCAGCAGCCTATACAGAATGAACTGTTCCTACTTAGACCTTTCATCAAGGACAAAACCAAATGATTTGAAATGTAGGAATGTCATAAAATTATTCTTTGTGGCCGTTGCAAATTTGAGCTGAGATTCTCTACAATTGCTGTCCGTAATACATGAGAAATAGTCAAACGATTAGGACGTAGTATGATTATCTTTTAGAAACCTTATATAAGCTACATCGACATTGCTTTTACCGATGAAAAAACAGGCAATGCAATAGGAATGAATGGAATCTAAGCAACATGAAGCGTTCGTTCTCTTTCAATGTTTTTCTAAATAATTTCAACAGAAAATTTAATATCAATTGGAGGCTGGACTGAAACTTTTTAGCTATAAATTTTAATAAAAATTATTCATTTAACGTTCGCATTGTATTTCAACAAGACATTTGTAACACCTCAAGTTACTTCGGAATCTGCGTAGTTAACGCACATAGAGTCGATTTTGCCTCGTTTGATATGCAGCCGTTTTCAGCACTGGAGATTTAGCAAGTGAATGTAGCTCAGTACAATTTGATGCAATAGCATACATGCTTTTTCTCAATCATCCAGTAACTTTAAATATCCTGTGTATGTATGCATCGTATATTGTGTGATGAACATGCATGCATATGTGGATTTTTATTCAAGCAAGTTGGTGTGATACATCTGCATTTTTATGACCGCATGTAATTGATCAGGTTGTAAGTTCCAACCTTATCCAACAGTGGCAGACAAGCTCAAACTTTGTTGAAAATTCTTTCCTTTCTTTCAAGACATGTGAATACTGATCAATTTTACATCACACAAAATGTGCGACAGATTTATAGCTAGAGCAGTTGTCATTATACTAAATATTTGATAAATTTAGAATAGCTACAGCGAAAAGTATTTAACATACTACGTTTTTAGTAATGAAAGATACAAGATCAGAATTTCAGTAAAAGTTGACACCAAAGTGAAAACTAGATTTGCTCCCATTTATAAACAAAGATTTATCTATTTACCGTTTAAATATGTCAGTTTTGCATAAAATCGGCCCACGGTTGCTCCATTATCCGGTCTGATTGATTTGAGTGTATACTCGTAGGCTGTGTTTTCAATTCGATTGAAGCAAACGTAGGGTCCCGTGTTATAGAAGCGGAATGATTCATCTCCCGGAGATACGGTTAATTCATAGAACAGAGGTTCTCCGCCAACTTTCGTTGGAGGTTCAGTAAAGTCTAGAAGCTGAGCATTTGCATGGTGGATATTTTTTACTGAAATTTGTTGCAAATCTGTAAAAAATAAATAAACTTTTCGAGTATTTACGGTTTCAATGTGAATGCTATCGTTAATATAATGAATGTACAAACAACAACAGACGGTTCGCAAAGTAGAACTATCTGGAAATGTTTCAGCAGCAGCAAGACCGAATTAAAGATTCAACAACTGAAAGAGTTAGGAATCAATATATGGTGCGCTGTGAAATGTGTATATACGTATCGGGTTACCGCTAGATAACTTTTGCAATGACAACGCTTTTATGCATGCGCCTCGAAATTTTATGAATTATGCACAACCCTCGATAGTTTACAAAAGCTAGTTATGTGCTGATAATTTGGAAGACAAAATTCAGTCAATAGTAAATTAACGACCAGTCGAGACATGGCAAACCACACAGATGTGTTAGCTTGCGTTAATCGTTTTTCCAAATTATTGACTCCCACGAAATTTGCCGTACACACTGCACAATAAAATTCAGGCTTTACTAGAATTTTTTGTTACATATGCTAATATAATAATTAACATTATTCTGCATTCTCAATAGGTATTATTTAATTTTTATATGCCATTTTTTATTTTATACCATGCCCACGGTTCGGACTACCTCATGAACAAGTGTTTTGCAAGAGTCCTTTAGAGAATTTCATTCGAATGTCAGGTCTATTATACCAATACCTGTTTAGTAACATGAAGCAAGAAAATGGTCATGTGATTGTGTCCTGCTTTAGGAAATTCATATACTACTCATTAATATATTATGACTTTCAAACCAAAATCAATCATCCAGCTAACATTGGAATATATTCCAAAATATTTCAAATAGTCTCCGTTGGTACATTGCATCGAATGTAAGACTTGGCTTAGTCCTGACCTGAAAGCTAAATTCTCATTTTCAATTTAGGTCTTATCCTCTAATTTGACAGCATTACATCGGTTTGTCTTGGAAATGTCCTCAGAATGAATTCCAATAAATAAACACCGTCATGCTTCAGGTAATTCACCTAATAATCTTGGCATGAGTATGTTAACTAACTACTATTATTTTAAAAGTAGGCAGAATATACTTTAATTTTAATATTACATAAACTGCATCATGTATTATAACTAATTGAACATTAATCCATAATTCCATTATTTATCATTCATTACTACCTCTGTAAATCATTCAGTCAAAGTGAAGCTAAAAAATTTCCTTTTTGCCAAAAGCACGTTTTATTTCAATATCAAAAATTTCGTTGAAAATGAACATTGCCCCAATTTGCACGTGTTAACCCTTTGTCTACTGACGGTAACTGTGGTTACCACCTCACATATTAGCCCATAGAAATTAAACAAGCAGTCGATTACTCATTAGCTCCCGTCGGTACCTTCAGTCACCATCGGAGTGCACTTGTCAGGCGGCGTCTGGCATCTGATCCTCGCAGGGCTCTTTTCACAGCCAGTCAAGTCCCGTGTTTGTTACTCCTAATTCATAATGTGTTTATAGATACTTCCACTCATTTATCACATTTCATATATTGCCAATTTGTTTATTATACAGTTCTTCTTGTTTATATACATTCATTTATGTAAAATAATGCACTGATAATTTTTAACATAAAAATGAATCATGTGTTTTATTTATACCATAGTTAAGCAGAACAACACAAAAAATTTCATAAAAAACGTAAATCGAATTCACGAACACAATGGGTTAAACAGCTGCAACAAGAAAAGCGATTTGGCTATAAGTTTAAGTCCTCGCTGAATATTTTTGTTTCACTTTTTTCAACTGTACATCAAAATCTAATTCGTAAAATTACATACCAGAATAGCCGCACGTTATTGTGTCAAAGTAATCACGCAGGTCATGTTTTATTCCTGTATTCAGAAAATATTCTCTATTTTGGTCATCTGAAAAATAAAATCAAACTCCCGAAATTTATCAACTGGAGGCACTTGGATATAATATAGTTTTAGAGCAGAAAATTAAATGGCAACTGAATAATATCATCTAAAATTACAGCATCTATATAGTTATTAAAATTTTATTTCAGTACATTCGAATCAATTGTAGGTGAATGCATCGAAAACACTTGAAAGATCGTTAAATTATTTGTATGTTCAAAAGATTACATATTTAAGATTACATTACCTTTGATATTGTATATGATGTGTCTTAGTCCCGAAAAGATTTGATGGCATATCACAGGGTCAAATTTCACGATGCATTCTTTCAGAATACAGCTGCATTTTTACTAACACGGTTATAAATGTGTATCATTCACACAATCATTATTATGCCATTTATATTGGTTGCAAAATTAAAAAATATTCGATTAGGGTGAAGTTAGTAAGTTGGAGTCAATTTGAGTCAAAAATTCATTTTAGCCATCATATTTTTGCCTGTACTGAGAATTATTTAGAGAAAAAAACTATCATTTAAACTGGTAATTTTAACAAGCATTTTCGATTAACAAGAACGACAACCGGAATATGATTACGATGAAACGATTTACATACCAATATATTCACAACGTTTAACGGTGACATCGGCCGGCTTCTGTTCAACCTTCCAATCGCTCTCTGTTTAGAATGGAATAACGAGATAAAATTGGATACATAACAATTGTGTATGTAATAAATCCAAAAAGTTACGGAAATTTATCTTAATTATTATAATTTACACTACTTCGCAAGCATGTTTGCTAATAATGTCAATAAATATTTCTCATGTGCATAGCTGTTGCATAATACGTCAGTGTAACAGGGAATTGGCAAAATGTTCAACCATGGTTAACCCTTTAGCGACCAAAAGGACCATACGGTCCTCTTTTGGATAACTGTTCTAATAATTAAACAGTGAACAATATTCGGTTGCTGCGAGGTTTGAACGAGTCCAGACATGTCGAAGCATCGTTCTTATACTGTCTGGCTCTCAGTGTGCGTCATTCCATCAGTATGCAGAAGGTCTTTGCGAGCTATAGACGTACTGTTCTGTTCTCCTTAAAAGTTCATTTTTGTAACTAAAATGGCACATACACCAGGTGAGATTTGACTCTAAATAATTTATTGGTGAAAGATGAGTATTTGAGTTGAAACTTAAAGTCTTTAGAATGACGTTTTTGTTTTTATCAAGATATTTACATTATATTTTGTAAAGAGGACCATACGGTCCTCTTGGTCTTGGGACAAGTAAAAGAGGACTGTATGGTCTAGTTGGTCTTGATGATTCGTTTTCCGAATATTACTATTTATTATCACCAAATTAATTGTCTAACCAGATATTTAGGCAGATATTAATATTTTCAATGATATTCATTATTTCAAAACAACATAACAATGGAATTATTTGTATTTCAAACACATTATTTAGAGTCTTTGATTGTTGCATAGCCAAGTAGTATAACATGATCATTTGAATATAAAACCTCAAATAAATAAAGATCATATAGCTACAAAAGATATGATTCGAATGTTATAGTTTAATTTATAATCTTGATATATATTTTGTCACAGAATACACGACATATTTTGGGATTTAAATATTTCCCAAATGTATTCCATCTTTTGTTCATAATCATTTGTCAATTATTATCAGCAATTTATTCTTTTATAATTGTGCTGTAGTAAGGCGATGTGACGTAACAAGTGATTTTTGAATTGAGCAAAATATATACCTACAAGTTTCTTGTTTTTAGGTACGAGGATGAAGCCCAGCAGCATCGCCAGTAAAGTAGCCACACTAGATTGTACAAGTGATGTAGAGTCAGATTTTTCTGATGATGATGTTCTATATCCTGATTTTGAAGCCCTCATGCAAAATTTAAGTGAAGATGAACACAATGTGAAGGATCAAGAGAACATACTTACTGAACAACGTTGTGTTGACACTGCAGTTACAAGCATAAGGAATAAATCTGATCGTATTTATTGGCATTCTATGAGAACATCACATACGGAAGAGGATGTTCACGTATTTGACAGCCATCTTATCGAGAATGACAACATTGAGTCTCCAATGCTTTACTTCAAGAGTCTGGTATCTGATGACCTGATAGAACAAATTTGTGAACAAACTAATTTGTATGCTCTGCAAAACGATCCATCAAAACCCCTTAATCTAACTAATTTGGAATTCGAACAGTGGTTGGGAATATGCATGCAAATGTCAGTGACCAAAATTGATAACACTCGCCTTCATTGGTCAGCTCATGCTTTGAATGAAAACATTGCTCAAACAATGCCACGTAAAAGATGGGAAAACATAAAATCTAATCTACATTTGGTTGACAATTCTTCATTGAATTCAAGTGACAAGTTAGCTAAAGTGAGACTTCTTGTTGACCATTTGAAGGAGAAGTTCAAGCAAATCCCTATGGGAGAAAATTTATGCGTTGTCGAGCAAATAGTTCCCTTCAAGGGCAAGTCATCACTCAAGCAATATATCCCCAAGAAGCCAAATAAATGGGGATATAAAATATTTGTTCTTGCAGATAGTACTGGCATCGTTTACGACTTCTTGCCATACACAGGAAAAATTATGCCTGTGACAAGGGCGGGTGTCCCTGATCTGGGTCCAAGCTCCAATGCTGTTCTGAACTTGGCCGAAACTATTCCAGATGGGAAAAACCACAAGATCTATTTTGATAACTGGTTCACATCACTGAAACTAATTTCTCATTTGGCATCAAGGCAAATATGGGCATGTGGAACCGTCCAAGAAAGAAGACTTTAGAGGGCTGAAATTTAAGTCTGATAAACAGTTACGTGAGCGGGGCAGAGGTTCATTTGATGAACATATGACTGAAATTGATGGCGTTTCAATCACTGCTGTGAAATGGCATGATAACAGGTCTGTTTGCCTTGCTTCTAGTTTCCTGATGTCTGCTCCATCACATCAGCGAGAGAAATTTGACCGCAAAGCAAAGGAGAGGATACAGGTAGTAGTTCCTAATATTGTGGCATGCTACAACAATAATATGGGGGGTACTGATCTGCATGACCAGTACATGGCATACTACCGCATGAATTTCCGCACTAAGAATTATTATTTCAGACTAATATTTCACTTGTTTGACATGGCAGTGGTGAACAGCTACTTACTATTGCGAAGAGCTGAAAAATCTAAGGGAGTTGCATACTATAATAAGACATCCTTATGTGACTTCAAACTGCAGCTGGCAAATTCCTTGCTCAAAAGTGGAAAGCACACTATTAAGAGGAGAGGGAGACAATCAGATGAGAGTGTGCAGCAAAAGTATTCAAAGAAAAGGAAAACAGGAAAAGCAACAGTACCAATTCCAGATGAAAGAAATGCGTTGTACATCTGTGTTGTGAGCGAAACAGGAATTGCTTTGAAGCTTTTCATCAAAACTAAACTGTTTTGAAACTGTAACTGACCTGTTAAAGGACTGTGTAGTTGTAAATTTGGTTCTAGTTGTAAATTTGATTTTTATATTGTACAATCATGTTTTATTTTAAAAAATAATACACAAAGAAAGGAAATATTTATCACTAATTTGCATGAAATTTTCCCTCAAGTCCAATAGGACCGTATGGTCTTGTTTTGTTTAAGCTGTCTCAGGTCCAAGTGGACCGTACGGTCCTCTTATAAATTTTCCTTCGGAATTAAACTTTTAAGTATTTATATGTATAATTATGCCCTATAGTTATAATTTCCGTGAAAAAAATTTACAAAAAATTTTTTTCTCAATCAGCAAAAAAGTTGGTCGCTAAAGGGTTAATAGTTAGTTCGCGGTAATCAATCTATATGACTATGATTTATCTTTTCGTCTATAGCACACCTTCTGACGTTCTTCCATCGAATTTTATTTGCACCGTTGAATCATTATTATTGTACGCATTTGCCTGATATCGCGTAGTAATAATCGAGCGATACAATATATCCGTGTTCAGGCACTGGAATCAGGAACCAAAGTGTTATGAATTGCTTTGTTAGGGTGTAGAGTGCTCAAAATGATTTGAAATTATTGTTAAACTTGGTTTACGTCGGGATACCATTGCTAAAGTAGAAAACGTTTCGGATGAAAAAGCCGCCTAACGGAGTGGAAGTGGACACGAGATGTTACCCGCGCTTATCAAAAAGGAAAATCCATGAATAACATTCATAATGGTGGGTCGGATATCTTGTGAACCACGAAAAATATTTAGGGTGTTAAGATGAATTTAATGGTAGAAGTAGCAAAAAGGTTTACATGGACGAATGAATGTGGGACCTCCACGTTTCCCAAATTTTCATTGAAAACATTTTCTTGAACCATTCAAAAAAGTTGGCCTAGTCGAACAGTTGCGTCCATTTAAATTGTTTGCCAGTAATCCCTTAATAAAAAAATTTTTATTTTCTGCAGTTGTTGTGGCGTATCGTAATAACAATAACAACTGAGTCGTTCACTTGGAGGAGTTTCCCTAAAAGTAATTGAAGTTCATTGTACATGGTTACAAAAACTGCATTGATCGGTGATTCGAAAATAAATTTTTTTCAAGAAAATGTCATTTCAAGGAGACGGATTAAATATTATTTTGGATTAATGTTAAAAATTCACTTCAATTCTAACCAGAGCAAAGTTAAAGTTCCGGAGGGATTCCTCAAATACGAAAGGTAAAGGTGTAAATAAATAGGTCGGAGAAAACAAAAACAATTTTTAAACGAGGTAACATTTAATGGATTCTTTTATACAATCAACTAACACGTGAGATGATTTCGAGGAATAGAATATCGTCAAAAATAAATGTTCTATGAACATTGCATCGGTCTCCCAAATAAGATAGTTGCAAACATACCACTGGGGGTTTGCTTCTCTAAGTAGATAATTTCAGAATTGAATGATCCCAAATGTAGTTGAACTGAATATTTGTAAATATTATCGCTTTTCAAATGCACGAAAACCATTGGTTCTTCGAGTCGATAATAGCGAGTTTGAAGCAATTCGTCATCCAAATATTGTTCCACTGTGAACGTAGGCGAGCACGTGTCCGGCATGTTGACTGATTTAGTCCACGTCAGCATTTGACATCCCGGGGTGATGAGATTGTCCAGCGTAACGTCCAATGCCTCAAGTGAAACTGGCGGATACGAAAAAGCGAGTGCGTATCATGAACTGTGATGAGATGTCCATTTTGAGCATTAATCAACATTTCATCCAAGGCAACCTATCCCATTTCAAGAATATTTTGACTTTTGGTCAAATCTCTAGTGTTCAATTATAGCAAGCATTTCGATATATTATATAACTATCGAATATTTTGTACACTAACGTCAGTTTTTCTATCAAATCTGTTCATCATTCAGATATGTTACGATAACCATAAAAAGACATTTAATTTTTTTATTGAATTGGGATTATGCGCAATAACGGTAAACAGTGTGTGTAAGTGCGTGGAATCTGAGCAACACAATACTTTGGTCTTCCATAAGCGAATTGAGTGCTTGACCAGAATTCAGTATGTGATTCAGTGTTTTAACAACGTGGTTTGTTATAAGAACCATTTCTCTCAGTTACATTCAGATATAAATTTGTTTACCAGTGATCCAATGTTTCAGGGATCACTGGACCTAGTATTACTGTCTCCACCTGATGACGGGAAACAGCCAGGCATCCGTAGTGGGGTGTAAGAGTGGGGAATGTTTGTAACACATTATTTTGTTCGTCCATAGGAACCTTGATTATTTCACCAAGAATCACTGTGTTTCTGTTTTTGAACATCGTGATTCGTTGTACGAACCCTATGCAACAGTGTCATTCATGTTTACCATTTATCCACTGTTTCAAGGCTCCACCTGATGAAGGCGAACAACCAGAAACCGGTAGTGATGTGTTGGTGCGGAGAATTAATCAAAACTTTTGAATCTTCAGAAGAAAATTGTCATTTAAAGATTTTCGATGGTGGGAAAATTCATCCTGGTCGTTCAAACAAATGCGTATTTTTAATCGTCTAGCCGTCATGATCATCAAAAAGATTTATATATTACAGATTGTTTATATTCATCTTCATACATCCAACCTACTTCGTGGCGTTTGTTCCGAGCAACACCGAGTGACTGCTTCATTTCCTTCATAGATCAGATAAGCGACCGCTCTACAGAATGGTGTCGTTTTCGAGGCTTTGTAATCATAACGTAAGTTGTACAATTTCTCATATTCTTCCGACAGTTCCAATGCAAATTTGTACCGGCTCAACTGGTTTCCTTCAGCAGCATCTTTTGGTTGAGGACCTTTTTCACCCACTCTGCATTCAGATCGCAGATTATATTTTCGAAAAATTGAAACTAGAATCAAATTGAAGGTGCGTTTTAAAGTGTTTACTGGTTATATAAATGGTTTAATGAAAAGTCTAAATTAATTTTTTATTTATCTCAAGAGTGAGCCTATGTTATGTTTTGTATATTTTTGTGAGGTGCTCAATTTACTTTTGGGGAATCATATCAAACGTTGATGAATCACTATTGCTTTGGCATATTTTATTTACAAATATTCATACTTTAAGATTTGAAAGTCACTCAAATGTCATCATTTTTATCTAAAAAGGAAAAATCGTTTTCAACCGAATATTCGGTATATGATTATTATTTACCACAAAGCTTGTATCCGGACTAGCTGCTAAACCATATGAAGAACGTTTTAGGAGTCTCAATCTTTTCGACTTTCGCTGTCGTCGACTAAGAAGTGACCTCATACTGATGTACAACATTATGCACGTCCCTAACCATCCATTCTCCAAACTTTTCACACGCTCGCCACCCCGTCCCAGTCGGAAACATGAACTTACAGTGCTTATTCGCACTTCAAGACTGAACTGTCGAAGATGTTCGTATGCTGTACGTGTAAGTTTCACATGGAACACCCTCCCCTCCACTGTTACACACTCAGCCAACCTGGATATTTTTAAATCTAATTTGGAAAAATACTTGAGAGAAAACCCAAATTTGATACGATTTAAACTACATGAGTTTCCATGTTCTTCTTTTTTATTATATATACCTCATAATTCAATCCTATGGTTATTGTTAAGCTAAATGCTTTTTAGACCATTACAACTTTGAAGCACTCGGAATCACTCTGATATTGATTTGCAAGAATAGGAGATTATGCCTTATTTAGTCGATATTTTTATAACTAAAAGAAAAAAGCGATATATAATCGAAGGGAAATGAATTGGTTATTTTGATGAGTTCCTATGTAATATATAATTTGCGGAGCAAATATCTTACATAATTGATTGTTTTTAACATGACGTAAAACTCAAACATATTTATAGTGATCTTTTTGCTGAATTTACGTATTTTTTATACGGAGTGCGCACTGTGTCAGTGTAGCCTGATTGCCTAAGCCTTTGAACTACTTTATCGTTACACGAACCATATGAGAGTTGACGCAAAATATTTTACCTAGAAAAAACGCAACCTTATTCTCATTATCAAGTCACTATATGTGTCGAGTGTTATTTATGCCGCCATTTTTCGACCGAAAAATATCAATTTGAGTTTTCCGATTGTTCCTCAAGCAAGATTGATAAAAAATATCATAAAACCATTTGCAACAAATAAAATTATAACTAACAAAATACATTCTAATGATTGAACTCGAAACCTACCGTCGTATAAAGCTATTGCGACATGTCCAGTGAGCAATATCAAACAAAGATGTGATGCAGATTTCATAGTGTTACTGTCTCCTGAGAGCAGCACAAATATTCTTTTATATCCATATATCGTCAAGGTCGTCATATTTGTTTTGAAACAGATGGAGATGTTAAACGGCATTTCTGTTTCAATACTAACAAAGGAACTTTTTGTTACAACATTATTATGTGCGTCACTATCTTACCCTCGAAATTTTGTTTTGAAACTCAAACAAAAATATGCGAGCAATAACAGAGCGATTTTACCCTGAATCAATACACCAATCTGTTAATGATAGATTTACAAGAAAAAGTGGAAGCATATTATTCTGTGGTTTTGTAAAGCTATGTGCTTTTTAGACCATTAAATTGAATTGAATTGAATTGAATTGAAATAATTGCATTAAATCAATGCCGAGAATGCTAGATTGAAAAAGGTAAGAGATTTCGGTATTTTTTTCTTAATTGTATCGATCCTAGTTACTGAAATAAAACAATCCCGCATAGATATATGAAGGTTGCATGAGTGAACGCGTGAATTTTATTCAGGTTAGACATTTTTTCAGAAAAAGTTGAAATGTGCTAAATTACATCAATCAAAGGCAGAAACGGGAAAATTGATCTCAGGTCTATTTAAAGGGGCAATCGACCAATCGATTGAAAACTGGAAATGGTTAACGTTGCTTCTTGTTTTTCCAAAGCCTGTGTAAACAAAGTAATAGACTATGAGTCAGGAAATGCGATTTAATTTAGATTCAGCCTTGAGGTAAACCTGTAGAATGCTAGTCGCGTTTACCGAAGAATGTTACCTGGTCAAAGACATTTATTGTGCACTTGACAAAAACAAAACAGACGCCTATCTGATATGGACAAATCAAGCACCAATACACTGTCCCTGGTGTCAAAACGATCTTATTTGTCAATCGATGTCACGCCAACTGTTGCATTAAATCAATGCCGAGAATGCTAGATTGAAAAAGGTAAGAGATTTCGGTATTTTTTTCTTAATTGTATCGATCCTAGTTACTGAAATAAAACAATCCCGCATAGATATATGAAGGTTGCATGAGTGAACGCGTGAATTTTATTCAGGTTAGACATTTTTTCAGAAAAAGTTGAAATGTGCTAAATTACATCAATCAAAGGCAGAAACGGGAAAATTGATCTCAGGTCTATTTAAAGGGGCAATCGACCAATCGATTGAAAACTGGAAATGGTTAACGTTGCTTCTTGTTTTTCCAAAGCCTGTGTAAACAAAGTAATAGACTATGAGTCAGGAAATGCGATTTAATTTAGATTCAGCCTTGAGGTAAACCTGTAGAATGCTAGTCGCGTTTACCGAAGAATGTTACCTGGTCAAAGACATTTATTGTGCACTTGACAAAAACAAAACAGACGCCTATCTGATATGGACAAATCAAGCACCAATACACTGTCCCTGGTGTCAAAACGATCTTATTTGTCAATCGATGTCACGCCAACTGTTTCACTTCGAACCTCAAACAAGCTGGCATTGTTTAGCCAAACTTGACAAACTGCATGTCGTTCGGTAGATGCAGACGTCGTCCGTCTCCTCATACTTTCAAGTATGCTGTTGCTTGAGCCATTCTATTACAATTTATTTGAAACCGAATGATTGCTGATTCGTGTTTTTCGTATCCGGGCGTTTCGGCGCATTAAGATCGAACGTTGTGACGGAGGTTGATTTTGGCATATCACCATCATTTAGGACGAGTACAGAAGGCATTTACCTACACACATGAAGCGACGGAAAGCTTTTCAACCTGAACAGGTTGAGAGCACAAGCCGAGGCACGGGATGTGCTAATCCGTGACCTGCTGTTTGCATGCAAAGACTTTCGGCGAACAACCAGCATAAGCAAGACCGACGTCCTCAGTCAAGGGATTGTATCACCTCCAATCATCACTGTTGGAAACTTTCAGATTGAACCAGCACATCATTTCACATATCTTTGTTCAACAATTGCGGATAACCTCTAGCTAGACATGGAGACTGATATGCGGATTGGCACAGCAGCCGTTATTTTGTCCCGATTGAACTCTCGTGTTTGGGGTAACCGAAAGTTGACTGTAAAGACAAAGATGATGGTATACAGTGCGTGCGTACTAAATGCTTTACTGTACGGCAGTGGAACCTTCACCACCCACACAAGACACGAACGCAAGCTGAATGCTTTCCATCTACGAAGCATCCGTCGTATCTTGAACATATCGTGGATGGACAGAGTGACTAATGCTGAAGTGCTTTCAAAAGCGGGTCTACAGAGCATTTTTACCCTAATACGACAGCGAACATGTGTGAATTATAGAGGAGAACGTTCTGTTCAGAAGCTAATGAAAGTTAATGAAAGTTGGTCTAGGCTCTACCTGATTTTGAATGAGGAACGCGGTTGTGCGGCGGTGTGAGTTTGATAAGCTGGTATATTCTGGACGAGCGATTTAAAGCGTGTAGCATATAACAACGAGTGAGGAAATAAATTAAAAATATGAGATCACAAATTAATGAATCTTAACAGTAATCAACAGTCCGATGCAAGCTGTGTGCAAAAACGACTTTAGTTAACCAGATTGCGGATATTTCAATATAGTCGGTGTGATTCCGTCCGCTCCAGTCAGCTGCTGCGTCACAGTTGATGGTGATAATTCTTCAGTCGATCCAATCGCTAACGGACTAAAAACTTCAGCATAAAATTGAGAGAGAGCATCAGCTGTTTCCTTTGCTGTGACTGTTAATCCATCCTCAGTAAGCACAGGAAACACCCCTGCTTTCACGCTCGATCGAGCATTGACAATCCGATATAGCAATTCAGGATTTCCTTCCATTTTCAAGGATAGAAAGCGATGGTAATTTTGTTTGTCTTCATTGATGAGAGAGTTCACTTTGTTACGAATTCTGCGAATTTGTTGCCAGGAAGCATCATTCCTTGTATTTCTTTGTTGAACACAAGCAGAGTTCCTTTTCCCGATCTATTTTTCGTGCGACTACGAAGCTTAAAACGGAAGTCGCTTGCGCGTCATTCAACAATAAATCGCGAATTTTGATATATTTTTGACTGAAGTCTTTCTGTGATTGCGGTGCAATGTGTTTCCGTGTTGTGATAATCAAGCACTCACCAATTTACTAACCCAAGCGAGTCACGTAAACTCACGTAGTCGATCCTTTTGCATCAAACATATTGGTTTGTGATCCTTTATTACCATGATCAAAAAAAAAAAAATTTTCCACAATATCCTGACATATATAACCGACAAGGAATGCAAAAACAAATCCGATACATTTTATAAACATCCCTATTCATTCTAACTATTGTTTTTGACAACTTATTACTTTTTTGATAACTTCGAATTCAGTAAATCGCGAAATAATATCCTCGCCAGAATAGTTGAATTGAGATTATTCAAGTAATATGAACCAGAGGTGGGGTAAACACAATGGCACCGAATTTCTGTGCCCCAAACCGATAGGTTCTATACTTAACCGTTGTCTTTCTGTTTACATAATCATTAATATTCCCGAAAGCCCTTAGATCCTCAGATATTATTAAAGCTAAACGTGTCAAGTAACCTATTCTCACCTTTCGACCTGTTGAATCCTTTTCAAGGTGACAATTCCCGAAGAATCATTATTGACGCAATTGAGTCAGTTATCAGATGTCAAGTTAACTCGCATTCCGGATAAAACGGTTCGTATTTTATTGGGAGTTAATGTTCCAGAAGTACACTGGGTATTACAGCAGCGGCTCGGTAAGCCAAAACAACCATTCGCACATTTGACACCATTGGGATGGACAATTATTGGTCCTACTTCGACAGTCGGGCATAGAGCGTCGATAAATTGTCTCAACATCCAAAGAGACATAAACGAGGATATCTTGAAATTGTTTGAAAGTGAATTTTCTGAGAATCGCGATCGCAGTACACTGTCCATGTCCATACAAGATGAACATATAATTTCGAAAGCCAACGTGATTGGTAAGAGTGCTGGTTTGTTTTGTTCCGGTTCGAAACGTAATGCTACGTCGAGTTTTGATTCCAGGGACGATGATGTTGCAGTGGTTGCTGCAGGAAATGCAAAGGTTGCAGCGTTGTCCACGGAAGCGACGCCCCTGATAGCCGAAGGCTCTTCGTTAACTGGTGCCGCTGGATCGAAGCGTGCTGCCACGTCCAGTTCGGGCTCTGATTCGAGTGACGATGATGTTCCAGTGGTTGCTGCAGGAAATGCAAAGGTTGCAGCGTTGTCCGCGAAAGCAACGCCCCCGTTAGCCAAGGACTCTCCGTTAACTGGTGCCGCTGGATCGAAGCGTGCTGCCGCGTCGAGTTCGGACTCTGATTCGAGTGACGATGATGTTGCTGTTTCCTGTGTGAAAGCAGTGTGTTCAGCATCGCCGGCGAATTCGAAGAAAGCGGGTCTCCTGTCTCCGGTTGTTGTCGGTACCAAGCGTCTATCTTCTTATGGTCCTGATTCAACTAACAGCATTACAGGAGTGGTTTTGCTGTCGGTGACTATGTTCTCTGCCAGAACGAGAATGCATCGCGCGGTTCGTGGAAAAGGGCTATCATATCGGACGAAGACGGACATTTGCGTAAAGTATTGCATCGCATTGCAGATGGAAGGCCTAAACGAGATATACGCCGAGTATGGTTTTTGGAAGGTGATAATAGTTAGAAAGCCAAGGTGGCTTTGGGGGGCGGTGTTGAATCCTTTCACCTTCCAATATCTATTTGTGATATTTCATGTGAATTGTGAAATCCAAACGCTCCTATTTTTTCTTGTTTCCTACTGCACTTTTGTTTTACTCTTTCTTTTTGTGTAATTGACTCCATTTTGACCGCGCTATTTTTGGTTTGGACTCGTGTGCGTAACGTGATACGTGCTCGATACTGTTTTGATATTGACCCGGATCTAACCCGGTTAACCCAATAATTGAGGTATGTTTTTCAGTTATTTTGATTGCCTCAATATAGTACCGCTTTTGTTGACAAATCTTCGTTGGTTCTGAAATACCTGGGATTTTGCGCGTAACTCCATATTGGGGAATTCCTTGATT
>JACCGJ010002476.1:0-40851 GCA_013407085.1 Atriophallophorus winterbourni
GATTAACCCTGCTTTTTTCCTTTTTCGTCACACCAATATCATTAGTCTCAGCTTCCTTCAGTCGTGGTTCCGAAATCATTGTATTGATAAAATGGTTTACATCAGTGATCACTTGCGTACTCACATGAATTACCAATATTTCCTCCACACGTCGAAGGTTCAACTCGAAACTGGCCATTCTATTTTTTATTCCAAAGTATGGGCATCGTTCACGGATTTAGCGTTGCAATAAACACAGACATAACCGGCGCCTGCTATCGAATCGGGGGCTAAAGTACGGTCACATTTAGCAGAGAACAATGCAAGCGTACACTTGGGTAAATGAGCAACGCAATCCATAAAAATAGACTTTTTTGATTTCTATTTGATGTTGGCCTCCTTCGGTCGATATCTACCAGGATGTACATCACAAGCGGATGATGGTTTCATGCTCCACAGCTTTTAGAATGACTGAACAGTCCGGCAATCTCTCCCGCAGTACTCGCAGCGATAGGCATTAGTCGGTCGATCGTCCTGGGTAACCTGACAGTAGCTTCCGTCGTTTTACGTATCTCGGTAGTTGTATCAATAATTCTGCATCGTTAGATAACGAGGTCTCGGCACGCATTTCTGAAGCAACCGTAGCATTCCGCAAACTAGGTCACCTCTGGCGTCAGAAAGGACTGTCTCTGCTACTCAAGGGTAGAGTCTATAAAGCGACAGTTCGGGCTGTGTTACTGTATGGGTGCGAAACCTGGACCTTACGTTAAGAACACATTCAGCGTCTCCAAGTATTTGACAACCGGTGTCTCCGCATCATTCTAGGAGTTAGCTGTTACAATCGTATGCGCACCGATGCTCTCCGAAATAAGTTGTTTGGCAGTAATGTCGATATAGAGAAGCAGATCAACCTGTATAGGTTACGCTGGTTGGGTCACGTTTTACGGATACCGGACCACCGACTTCCGAAACAGATTCTTTTTGCGGCGCCACATCCTGATTGGCGTAAATCTCGGGGTGGGCCCAACCGTCACATTGGCATAGTAGCTAAAAAGTCTTACTAGTACCTTTTCCAAAGTAGGCGCAGCGCGTCTTCCAGGCTGGTGTCCCCGCGATATAGAGCGCAATGGCTAGTTACTTCAGGATATGTCCCGAAACCGTGTTCAATGGCGGTCTTGCACTAAGCATCTTATTGGAGTGTTTGCATAACCTTGTATGTTGTCAAGCGGAGTGACGAGAGAAGCTTGTTATGATGCATGACATTGAAAGCCGCAAGGAAGCTGCCGTTCTGATGTTGCTCTACTCGTTCACGAAACTTGTTTGAATGCATGTTCCATTCGAGGTGTAGGCACCTCTACCCCGTTTGTTTGTGCTTACTCTTCTATAAAATCCGTAGCTATTTAAGTCCCACCCTTCCCCATCTTTTAGGATTTTACTTTTTCATGGTTGTATGGCAGTTAAGCATTCGGTACGTGCTACCGGTGTAATGCTGTCTTTGGTGATGATGATGATGACAGTAGCTTGGGCCACGTGCAGTTTATGACTGTGCGGTACTTTACCTGGATCACCCTTGTGCTTTCATACATACATGCATACATGCCCAATTTAAGTGATGAAAAGTTAAGCAATATGAGAATGGTTCTTATTTTTTCTTTCGTTTCATACTCCTACTTTTGAGATTTCAAAAATAACGTGTTACTGTCAAAATCCCAGATATCTATTGGCTTGACGTAATGTATTGTTTGATTTATAATCCGTTTGCTTATGGCTGTTCCAGATGCGGTTGTCTCCTTTATAGCCCCCTTAGTAATCGGCACGGATATGCAATCGTGCAGCATTTCTCTGCTGTGCGGTTAATATCGTGCTAAATTGATTGACCAACAGTAGTGAGCTGCATGCTGAAACACGCTGGAGTCTCACTACCATTTCTATTCCCCCCTCATATCTGTCTAGGCCTAGGCAACCTGACGGTATCTTAGCTCACGTGCAGTCTCTGGCTGTGCGGCACTTTGCCTGGATCAGGCTTGTGCTTTCATATCATATCATATATAGTAATCGAAATAGTAGATCCATAACATTGGCCTTCTTTAACTGGGCTCGACCGTTTACAACACTTTATTGCATACGTGATTGATTTGAGGTGCAGGCACCTCATTGCAACGTGTCTGTGCTTAATATTCTAGAGGTACCACCCTTTCCCATCTTGTTTAGAATTTGAACGTGTCGTGGCTGCATGGCAGGTAAAAATTCGGTACTTGCTACCGAGTTGCAGTCTATTGCTGTGAGGCACTTTTCTTGAATAAGGCTTGTGATTTCATACATACATGTTGTTGTAGTTGGCCTCCTTCGGTCGATGTTTTCCATGAATGTACATCACAATCGCGTGAATTGTCATGTTCTACAGCTTTTTCAATGACTAAACAGTCCGATTCGGGAGGAACAATCTCTCCCACAGAGCGTGCAACGATAATCAGAACTCGGTTTTAGGACGTCAGTTGTACGCCAGCAGCCAAGAGCTGTATCTGTTCCGCCCCAGCTTTCAGACGACGCTTTACACAATGCCTCCAATGTGAGCGGTCCAGAGCAAGTTCTTTCCAACTCGCCGGGTCAAGGACAATAGCTGTCATATCTCTTTTGCAAACGTCTTACATACATACATACATGCATACATACCATACCATTACATACATAATACATACATACACTGCATTACATAATACATTACATACATACCTACATTAACATACATATCGACATTACATTACATACCTTGCATACATATATACAGACATACATACATGCATACATACATACATACATACATACATACATACATGCATACATACACACAGACAGACATACATACACACATACATACATACACACAGGCATACATACATACATATATACAGACATACATACATACACACAGGCATACAGACATACATACATATATACAGACATACATACATGCATGCATACATACATACACACATAGACATACATACGAATGTACCGTTCCACTCTTGCGAAATGCCATTTTTTATCCTTGTTTTTTTAATATCAATGTTGGAATGCTGTGGCTCCCATAAACATTCGATCCACGCTCAAAATTCTCCCAAAGATCAAAAGGTTCCTCGTATATTTCATGCTTCAATGCCATTAGTATTGTAAAATGTACTCCTATCCCACCATATGTGATCTTCCTGAATCTCTGGTCACCGATATTCTCGTTTGCTTTTAGGCAGTCTGTGTGGATTAACCAAAACCAGCAATCTTTCCGGACCCCGCCAGTCTCACAGACTCACGAGCAGCCTCGGAAGAAACGACACCGACTGGCGAATTGGCTATCAAAAATCCGTCGCCTATTCACCCCTTCAAAGAAGCATAAAACACGAAAAAAACCCAAACGCCTGGAAGATGCCCCACAACCCAATGACCCATCGACTCACACCGTTCCAGTACCCTCTACCAACGGAGTGCATGCCTCGGCGCATGTTCGTGGTGAGGGTAGCAACAATAACAATATCCAAGCAAACAGCAAACAAAATTCCCGATCTGCGAAGCTGATGGTGTTGGATGAGAAATCCTCGGAATTTTGTGACCTCTTGCTGGATCGAGAGTCATCGCTACACGACGTGTTGGTCAAATACTTGGAACAAACTTGTGGCGTCCTGTTCTTGTGTAGTCATTTGGCAAATTTACATTCATCCGGCATCTCACTCCAAATCACCGTGATTGCAACCAAGCCAGATGTGGTCCAGCGTCTTTCGGACTTTTGTCTCCCCTCGGTGGACCAATCCAAATCGTTGGGATCTGCGTGTCGATTTACGGAAACGTTATCACGCCAGCTGATCAAGGCTGGGTTGCTGACGAGTTTAAATGTACAGGATATTCGACTCCGGTGTCAAGTCGAGCCGGAAGAACTTTCGAGCGCTCTCAGGGAATTGACAAACGATATGGACTAGCGCTCAATGTGAATATTGTACATATATCTGTGTGTGTGTGTCCAAATTTCAATAGTTGCGTTCGTTCAGGAGAACAACCCTATTCCGTGTTTACTGTGCAAGAAAATCGTGCCTTTCAACCTGTTGATTGGAGGTTGACCTTTTGGAATTTCCAGCGGTCCAAACACTAAGAGCAGTTTGTATAGGCTGTGTCGCAACATCAATACAGCAAATTATTATTAAAAATGTTTTTTTTTGTTGATTAATTGCGGCTCATCGTGGTCCTGCACATGCATGTTCACCTATCAACCGACTCGAACGATTTTTAATTGTTCACTGAGGAAGCTTTCTTTTTGGATAACTACTGCTTCTATCAAGCTGTTCATTCGTGGAATTGTTTGATTCGCTATCAGTTGAACGTAGGTGTGATACTGCACGCTACCGACACTGAATTAGCGAGGATTTCATTAAGAGAGTCCTACTCTGCGCCTTAAGAACCACAATACAATGGGGCGAAAAAGGTTCGCATCTATTGACAACCAGTGACCGACGAAGCAGGTCGTAGGCTTTTTTCCAGACGCTTCTGGGTCGGTCCCGATAACCCAGTGGTTTGGTTGGTGACTGCAGATTTCCGCCTGTTCATCATACAGTGTCCGTGAAGTGGACAAGGGGTGGTGTCATTAGATACGTCGAATTCCATCCGTCGCCTTATGATGCCCTCAATGTTTTTTCATGAACGTTTACCAGTCGAGACCACATTTCATCCGTAGACACCACTGCCAAACCCTTACCACTCTCCTGCAAAACCGAACCGTTCTACGAGGAGGTATTTAATATCCCGGCAGATCTCGGGGACGAGGAACGCTTGATTGTAGAACTCTGATGTGTTGCGATGGTCTGTCATCGGGACTAGTTTAAGGGAATAACTTGCTGACGCACCTACTTCAACGTTTAGTCGCTGGTGAGATATGGGCGATTAACAAAAAATTCTCCATTCGTCGGGGATTCCAGCCAAATTCATGTTATCCAGCTCTTTCTCTGCACCTCGTGGGAAGAGTTCATCTAGCGTATGTTCTTTCGTTTACCCTCCATATGGGTTCCAAGTAAGAATGATCTTAGCGATGCTTTCGCAATACCCGTATTATCTAATGTTAAGTAGCTCATTCAGCAATTAGGAACGGCTACATCATGTCTATGCAATAGGCTGCTTCACTATCAACGCTAGCTTGCTGTTCATTTTGGAAAAATAGTGAAATAACTGCATCAATATCTTCAAGATTCAAGAATTTATGGTATAAAACGCTCGTAGCTGTACAACACCACAGGATATTCGTATAAGGGCAATATATATAAAAATATATATATAAATGTCATGTATTGTCGTGTTATGAGGGAAAAAATATTCGTTTGGATAAGGATTATGTTATAAACGGGATGTAGGGTGGAATTACTACGCATAAATATATCCAATTTGTTCCTGAAAATCCTTTCACTAGATGATTGTACAACATCTAACGGTAGGGAGTTCCATAAAAAACAAACGCGCACCGAATAGAAGAACTGACGGCAGTTCCGGTGGGAATGTGGAATATCAAAAGCCAGTGGGTGAGTACGTGTTACATGGCTTGACCGGAGGCGAAATAGATGCTTCACAGTGTGCATCTTTGAGTTCATTATTATATAAGTTAGGGTTAGATCAAATCGAACCCGTCTGCGAAGCAGTGTATTCAAATTAAGATGCACAAGTCGATTCTCATATGGTAGGTTGCTGAGACAGCCAACCATTATAGTTTCTCTGTGATAAATCCTTTCGAGCATCTTGATGTCCTTTTGTAGCCACGGTGCCCAAGCTTGCACTGCGTAATCCATCACTGGGTGAATATAAGTATTTATGAGCATGGGGAATGATTCGCGGGAAAAATGTCCGAAGATACGCCGAAGCATACCTAGCATGCGGCTAGCTCGGTTGTTCACTGCTTCGCATTGCATGCTATTCTTAAGACTGCCACTAATCTATACTCCGAGGTCTTTTCCTTTGGTTTTCCGTTCCAGCTGTTTTGATCCAAGGTTGTATGATAATGGGAAATCGTTGCCTATTTGCAGCATTTTACACTTTCGGAAGTTGAATGGAAGTTTGTTTCGCCCGACCAGCTGTTCAATATATCCAAACCGCTTTGTAAGCGCAAACAGTCCACGCTTGATTGGATTCGCATCCAAAGTTTAACATCATCCGCAAAGAGAACCATTTTGGCTGTGACAACTTTCGGAAGGTCGTTGATGTAGACCATGTAACGTGCAACGCATAGTTATAGACTGTCAGTGAGTTGAAATACAGTCAGGTTGCTCAATTTTTAATAAAAGTAATTATTGCAACATCTACTCTCAGCTGCTAGATTGACTAATACTCAGTCAACAGGAAACAATCTGGTTTTTTGTCAGAATACGTGATAGAACAGTTCGAATCCTACACGCGTGATATAAAGGATCATTGATCTAAAACGAGTTACTTTTGCTTTAAGAAGTTGAGACTCACCAATTAATGGGGTGAGTCAAAAAATTGCGGAATTCGTTGGGATTCTTGTCTTGGTTGGGTTGTGATGAAGTTGCTTTTGCTGGCCTCTTTCGGTCGAAGTCGTTAAAGTCAAAACGCATGACATGTTCAAACTTAGGAGCCTTCCAAACGACGACACCGATTCGGGAAGAACAATTTCTCTCGCGGCAGTCACAGATAGTCAGCAATTCGTCATCAGTGTCAGTTGCACGGCGGCGGCGTGATCTACGTTCAGCAGCCAGGAACAGTTTGAAGGTGGCGCTTAATAGCATGCCTCCAATGTATGTGGTCAAGAGCAAGTTCTTCCCAATTAGTATGATCAATGTCCTCAACTTTTCTATCTCTGTTGCAAACCCCTTGGTGTCGCAAGTGCGAATTGCCCAAAGGTCAACTTCACGATTTAAAATCTGCATAGAGTTAGTCTTTTAGAATAAGGCATGCTCTGTAGACCAGCCTTAGTGGACGTTTCTGAATTTGGTATTTTATCCATACACGATGCGTTTCAAGTGCGACACTGCACCGGAAATGGAACAGACTTCCGTTCATGTCTCGCATGGATTGTCCAGGTTTCACTACACACAGCTGAGTATTTAGTACGCACCCGCTGTATACCTAACATCATCTTTGTCTTCACTGTCAACTTGCGGTTGCCCCATACACGAGAGTTTAAACGAGACAAGTTGGCAGTTGGTCTACCAACCCGATCTCCGTGCCTAGCGAGAACCAAGATATGAAAAATGATGTACTAGTTCAAGCTGGAAGTTTTTAAAATTGATAGTGAGAAGTGATAAAGTCCTCTGACTGAGAACTTTGGTCTCGTTCATATCCAGATTTAAACAGAAGTGCATCTGAATCCATATGTGAGCTCAAATTCACTGTTTACTTAACGGGAACGACAACAACGTTCGGATCCAACTCGATCCGTGTCTTTGAAGGCTGACTGGGAAATATAGCTCGGTATTTTCCGAACCCCATATCTAAATTATTTCAATTTATCATTATCAAGGTCGGGTTTACACCAGTAGCACGTATCGAAAGCCTAATTGCCGTATAATGATTGCATAATAAAACCTGAATAAATTAGGAATGACGGGATGTCAAACTCTGTGAAATCGGTAGAAGAGTCGCCAAAGACACGCTCGGATGAGATGCCTAAATTTCTATTGAAACATGTATCCAATCAAATCTCGTAAACAAGTAAAGCGTCACCGGTATGTCGCTTGCAATTATGCCTTCATCAAAGAGGATACCTTGACAAGTTGTGTGGGCCGATGGGCCTCCACATATGACGCTGTACCTGTACCAAGAATGAGCAAAATGATGCCAATGCGATAGATTTATTCTTGTTTTTATTGTCGTCATTCCTCATTACCTTCTAAGGTAGACATAAAACAGCGTACTAAGACAGCCTTATCTCAATCCGAATCCCACGGTATTGAATTGCCCAAGGGACTGTATCACCCCACAAGCTTACAACAGTCCGGTCAATTAGTTGAATGTCTAACGCCCCTTTCTCAACACGATCTAGAAAATCAGATCCATTTTTGGATATCACTGACATCTTCCCTATAATGTATGTCAGTCAACAACCTTGGTACATTAAACTCCATTGCAAAAATACTACGGAGATGGCGGTGGTCAATTCATTGGAGTCAGTTCAGACGCTCTAAAACCAGATATGTTTCGGTGGCTAACGTTTTCGGAGTTGTGAACAACATGATGGAGCATTAACGGGATTTCGCTCGCAGAGATGAAGCTTGCATAGTAATGGTGTGACTATCAAGCGATCTGCGAGTATGATCTGGACCATGTAGAATCGGATATCGTTCAGGCTTTTATCGTGAACCTTCAACAGGTAAACTTTATGGACGTGACTTGTTCATTGCACCGTATTGTGGTTGCAATTTATCGTTGACCGGTAACGCTCAATTCAATTCACCATTCCACAACAGTGGCCTGAAAATCCCGCTTAATTTACGCGCAGAATTTGACCTTGAAGGTGTTAATTAACAAAACAAGCTTCGAATTTCTCACGTCATCAAACAAGTTTTCGCCATATTCCCATGATAATATCAATTGGATATTGCTTTCCACAACCTGTTGCTACTTTTTCTGTGGGTCTCCATATTGGAAGTTACCTTTTCAGGCAAATATTTTTCATGTGGACTCAGTTCGTCGAAAAAAATGTACCACTTTTCGATGCTTTTAAATTTAGCCAAAAAACCACAAATTTATAAGTCGTTTGCCGTAGTACAGCGAGAATATATTAAAGAACCTCAGGTGTTTGAAATGGGAATCCAGGCTCATCGGTGTATTGCCAAAGTGTATGCTACTCGAATTATTATTAGGATGAGTATAATTGATACGCGACTACAACCTCTTGAGCAATCTCTTTAAGAGCACAATGTGAAGCGTCATTGTCGAGCTGGCGATGAACAGATACTTCTCTCAGCTTCTGAAGGGAGATCACGCCGACTGCGTGAAAATCCTACCTGACCGATCGAATAATACTCATCATTGTGAACGCTGCTACTTCCCATTGTATAGTTACGTGAGAGGATGTAGAACGAGATCATCATGTGCTCGCGATGCACATCCATAATCGAATTTGACCGAATGTGGCCAACAAAACGACCTTATTCAATAAAAAAACGATTGGAGTTGGAGATTCACAGACACATCACGAAATCAGAGAGTGGATCATTGGGTAGTCCGTGGTACAAAGGTGTCAAATAACTCTGCAAGCTGGGAAGAACTAGCTCTTCACTGTTCAATTTGAGCGCATACAGTTAGGCATGAATCCAAAGTAGGGTGAGGGCAAATGTTGTATTCGACGCCTGAACGAAGATCACGCCGACCGCGGGCGAACGTCGACGTCGTCGCTTTGAGATTTGTCGATGTGTAGGCATTTAGACGATATCGAGCACGAAATAAACATGCGCTTGTGTTTTTTGTATCTATGATCGACTGACAGAGACAAAAATAACTTTGACCTCTAAGCCCAATCGCTTGCTACTTCGTCTACGAATGGGATGTCTCAAATATCGAGGTTGGCTGCGATGCTGATCTTTCCAGGTGACCTTGAAAATAGCAAAGCGTTAATCGAACGAGGAAAACACGAAGCTATGTGCATTTTGTTAACTGTCTCGTTTGCTGGCAACAGCATATCCATCATATGTCGATAAATAATAAATTTTGAATTCCAAATCAGGGTTATATATGATTCGCTAAGTGAACCGAAAGGTTTAAAATTTAACCGCAAAGTGAGTCCGAGTCAAGTGTTGCAACGCTTAAAAGTGCTTAGTGTGCGGCTTTGTTTGCTACACCGGATACTTAAAACACGTTTTCTTACTGTATCCTAATGATGTAGGTAAACAGTCAAAAACACGTTGTGGAGTGTCAGTGTGGGGAATGATGTGAGTAACACAATACAGAAACCAGCGTGGTGTATGCATGAAATCACAAGCCCGATCCAGGCAAGGTGCCGATCAGTCTTAGGGGTTGCGCGTCGGCCAGAATATTATCAGAGACAGGGTAAGGCAGACCAACGTATTGCACGGATGTGCGATCGTACAGTACTTTTGTGCTCTGCAGCTAACGTCGTGCAAAATTGATTGGCCACCGGTAGTGAGCTGCATGCTGAATCACACTTGAGTCTTACTATCATTTCTATTTTCTTTCTCATATATGTCTAGACCTGGGCAACCTGACAGTATCTTAGCCCATGTGTAGCCCATGATTATCAGATACCATAATAAAATTTGCATTTGGACCACTGACTACCATAAATTAGAATTCTGTCATATATCATTTATTGAAATCGGGGAGTCAACATTTAAGTAGACCGTATTTGTAGTACAAAGACTGCGGCAGAAGAAATACGAACGGTTCGACCAATGAGCTGGACACTGAGCTCTTGATAGTTCATTTTTGAGGCATCGTTTGAAGTGTCAGCTTCAAATAGGGAATGAGCAGGTGCCGCATTCGGCAACATAGAGAGCGTGTTAGACAGATTACTGCTTATCGTTAAGAAACCTGTGGGGACTGTATAGGCATTCAGACATTATCGCGTATGAAATATACAAGCACTTGTGATTTGGATCAATGACCAGCATCAACCGACGGAAGCCAACAACAACATTCACATCTAAAGCCAATCGACTTTTACTTCGTCGATCAATGATCCTAGTCGGCTGCGATACTGATGGGTATTCTATCGTAAATAATTTTGCTTTGCACGTTTCAAGATTCAAGATTTATGGTTGAAAAAGCAATTACTTTACAATAACCATGCAGTTGAACTATAGGTACAAGTGTATATGTGTGTAAAAAAAATCGTCCAGTTTTAATTCAAATATAGAAAAAGTGTTTGAGTTTACCAAATTGGCTGGCAGGGAATTCCAAGCGAAACAAATACGCACAGAATAAAAATACCTGCGGCAGTTCTGATTGGAGTGGGGTATTTCCAACTTGCAGTTGTGACCGCGGTTGTTGCTGGATGTTCGTCGGTGAAATAGTATATCCAAAGGGTGGGAAACACTGTTAAGGATTTTGAATGTGAGGAGGAGGTCGGCTCGCAGTCTCCTTTGTGCAAGCGTCGTCAGCTTCAGTTTACTTAGTCGGTCAGCGAATGGTAGGTTTTCGAGCCCAATGACCAACTTTGAGGCTCTGTGATATATGCGATCCAATAGTGAAATGTCTTTTTGAAGCCATGGGGTCCAGGCTTGTGAAGCGTAATCAGTAAGCGGGTGTATGTACGTGTTCATCATCAGAGAAAAACAGCTCTGGGAAAAACGTCCGAATATCCGCCTTAACACACCGAGCATCCGAGACGCGCGTTTGTAAACGGCTTCGCATTGTAGACCATTTTTCAGGCTACCGCAAATCCAGACACCCAGGTCTTTTTCTTCTTTGGTGTACTCCAGGATATTGTTGCCAAGCTTGTATGAATGAGAAAAGCTTAGCACACGACCATGTGCATGATTTGAGACTTCTGCATGTTTAGCGGTAGGTTATTTTCAGATAACCACATTTGCACAGCATCCAAGTCACTTTGAAGCACACTGCAATCCTCGGCAGTGCTGATTTTTTTCCATATTTTTATGTCATCTGCGAACAGAACCATCTTACTGCCGCGTGGTGTTGGCAGGTCATTCATATAAATCAGAAACAGTATCGGTCCAAGCACGGATCCCTGTGGAACACCGCTAGTGACGTCGATTTCCTTCGATAGTATACCGTCAACTCGAACCCGTATGTGTCTTTTGCTGAGATAGTCTCGCAGCAAGTCATACAGTCCTCCAGCAATACCGTGTTTCTTTAGCTTGTTCAGCAGTAAGTTGTGATCAACTCTGTCAAAAGCTTTAGAAATGTCAAGGTAGCATGCATGAATACTGCCTCCAGCGTCCACTACACTAGTCCAGTCGTCCAAACATGTCAGCAAATTAGTTAGACAAGAGCGGTTTCTGCGAAATCCGTGTTGGGCAATTGTCAAGAGTCCGTTCGATTCCAGGTGGCGCACTACTTCTGCAGTGATTATGCGCTCAAAAACCTTTGAAACCGAAGACAGCAATGTCACAGGCCTGTAATTTTTTACTTCAGAACGGCATCCACTTTTGTAAATTGGTGTAATTAGTCCCAGCTTCCAATCAATTGGTACCATTCCAACTTGAAGCAATTCGTTAAACAGACGAGATAAAGGTTCCGAGAGCTGCGCATGACAGCTTTTGAGGAGCTTCGGTGAAATTTCGTCTGGTCCCGGAGATTTCTTTGCGTTTAACTTTCTTAAGTGCTGCGCAACCACCATCGGAGTAATTAATATTTCACTCAGAGTGGGACGATCATAACGAATGCTTGGTTCCTGTTCGTGCTCTGTGGATTTCGGTGCAAATACTCCAGCATAAAAGTCTGCTAACAAATCAGCGGTTTGTTCAACGGATTCAGTGAAGCCGGATGAAGTTCTTAGGGCAAAGACACCTGGTTTGATATTTGTTCTGTCGTTTACAAGTCGATATAAAAGCTTTGGATTCCGATGCATCTGTGAAATCAATTGCGATTGAAAAGCTTGTTTATCGTCTCGAATCAAGCTGATAACTTTATTTCGCAGTCGTGTAAATTGCATCCAAGAATCAGCTGTATTTGTAGTCTTATGAAACTCCCATGCTATTGCCCTTTGCTGCATCCACTTTTTGGTCCTGCTACGTAGCTTAAATTTGTTACGTCGAGAATTTTTCTTCGGGACGAGGTTTGAATGTTTCTCCAATATAAATTTCAGGTGTTGTAGGAGAGAGCGCCAATGACTGTCTGGATCGGAGTAATCCAACTGTATGAGACTAATGCTTTGAAGCTCTGCACAAAGGGTACGGTAGTTTACCTTTCTGAAGCATTTCATTCCGTCAAATTTGCGCCTAGCACTACAAACGTAGTCGAATTCTAGGACAACGTGATCGCTCCGTCCGATCGGCGGTTTATAGATGATAGTTTCTACAGCGGTAGGATCAGATGTAAGTATCAAGTCCAAGGTAGACGGCCTGTCAGCTCCCCTCATACGAGTAAATCCTTTAACGTGGTTATAGAGGGGTGTGTAATCCAAGACTGCTCGAAGTTCGTGTTCAAATGTCTCTGGTGGATGATCATCACGGTTATATAGCTGGGGAAGGTTGAAGTCTCCCATTATCAAAATTTGAGTGTTGTATCGCGTTGTTACATATTGCAAAGCAGTAATCAGTTTATTGTTCAGGTCGAGGTTCGCGGTTGGAGAACGGTAAATCACTCCAATAACGCACTGGTCACCAGAAGTAAGAGTTATAGAACACCAAAGCGTGTCGGGTATATCCAGATTTTGGTCATTCATAACTCTGCAAATAAATGATTGTTTGCAGTAGAGTGCTGCTCCTCCGCCATCACTCAAACGGTCACGTCGAAATAAAGTCATGCTTGGTAAAGAGAGTTCTAGATCAGAAAACGAGGTAGTGAACCACGTTTCTGTTATGGCAACTATGTCTGGGTTCGTTTCATCACAAATCTCGGAGAGTTCGTGCAGCTTATTGATCAGGCTGTTTGCGTTCGTATAGATGCACTTAATTGTGTTTTTTATGAGTAATGACGGGGTGTAAGCTGTTTGGTTCAGCAATTTGCTAGAGAGACTTTGTGTGTTTGTATATAAACAATCAATAAAGTTTGTAGTGTTCATATCATGAGAGGTTATTGGGGGTCCGACTCTGTCAGAGCCGGAATGCTCACGTTTTTTTGAAGTGGCGCATGAGGTTCCAATTGAACTGTGACACTTGACGTAGGTTGATCAGTACTATCCGTTTGCTGAATTTCGGTTTTGATCCTGGGCAAGCTTAACTTTACGTTTTGGGGTAGATATCTTCTATTTGACTTCCATTCGCGTTTGACATTATCGGTCATTTCGGTTGTCAAAAAGGTTAGCTTCAGAGGGCTAGGACCTTGCCCTTTATAGTTTGTAGACATCGGCATCCTGAAGGTGCTTACAAGTATGGATGTTTTAACGCCGATCTTTTCAGCTAAGTATTTCCACTGTTTGTGATAGTGCTCAAACTTTTGAGAAGGATCGTCAGCAGCGTAATCTGGAACACCCAGAAGTACAATACTTCTTGGATTATTTTCCTCTCGATATGTCTTTGTCGTCCTTCGCTCCCACCATGGTAGATCCGGAAGGATACGACTTGTAGATTTGGAAACATCTCTAAGCTTGTAAGCATTTAAAAGTACGTTGTCCGGTTTCAGACTGCGCTCCATTCTGGTGACGATACGTTGAGCCTTAAAACGATGGACGGGTTTTAAAGTTTGACCTAAAACCCCCGCACACAACGGAGCTAATCTAAAGATGGTTTTTAAGGTTAAACTTTGCTTAACGTTTCAAGACTCATTGACATAATATTCGATCTCCTCCTGGTAGTGTGGAATTGCGGGGGATGTGAATAAAATGGTGTTTTACTTGTTTATTAAAATCAAAGGATTTTTCCAAATATGATTTGAAAACTTTCAGTAATGTATATTACCGTAAATATTTAATCATCGTTGAATTGCGTAGCTGTAGTAAAAAGGTTCTGACGTTGGTGGGAATAAACAATATGCAATACACTGTTCACACAACGAGTGGGGTTACATCAGTATAGTGGGTAGCCAATCCATGAAGTGGCGCGTTTGCTCATCTGCTTTCCCTCCTTGGCACTTTCCTGTTCTTTTTTTCTTCCTCACATCTGCCTAGGCCCGGGCAACCTGACAGTATCTTCGCCCACGTGCAGTATCTAACTGTGCGGCACTTTGCCTGGATCAGGCTTGTGCTTTCATACAATACCATATACCTTGGCACTTTGTCTGTCATGATGATGATGACAGTATGACCGCTCGAAAACATTAAATGAATGACCACGCTAGCTTAATGCCATGGATCAAAGTAAGCAACACGATGTGGTGTTTCGCAGTTCCGCTTGATTGTCAAAACAACTTCGGAATGCAGACATACTAGTTTACGCTTGTCGAGGCGGGTAATCATCACATGTCCATACCGTGGTGTGGTGGATTGGCATTTGTGAAAAATCAGGTGCATAATAATCATTCAGAAGAACAAGATTTGGACGACAGCGTGCACACACACTTACAATGTTTCTCCGTGTGCATGACTTGGCACGATATGACCAGGAAACGACTTCAGGCTAGTTGTAAGCTGGTCCACATAATTGCACACAGACACTTGGTGAGTCACAAGACGAACTACTGCGGATTAAAATATGCTAGAGAAATGTCACTCATCGACATGGGTGTTAATATGAAAGTACAAGCCCTATATAGGCAAAGTGCCGCACAGTCAGAGACTGCACGTGGGCGAAGATACTGTCAGCTTGCCCAAGCCTAGACGGATATTAGAAAGGAAGCAAAGAACAGAGATAGTAGTGAGACTCCAGCTTGTTTCAGCATGCAGCTCACTACAGGTGGCGAATCATTTTAGCACGGTGTTAGCCGCCCAGCGCAGAAGTACTGCAAGATTGCACATCAGTGAGATAAGTTGACACGAGAAACTTGGATGATAGTCAAGTGCGGTTTCTTAAGACAGACCATCTAACGTGAGTGCAAAATGAACCCATTGGTTGATATATAATTATAAACGGAAACTTCAAAACACGTGATTGAACAGGTTACTAGTACCAAACTTATTCAAAAGTGGTATACAATCGCAACTTGTTTTCCACTCCTACACTGTTTTAAGCTCATGCGGATACTGCTGTAACTAACGGATAAGTGCAAACAGCACGAAACCGCACTTGCGATACAAAGACGTTTGCAAAAGAGATATTAAAGCTCTTGGCATTGACCCCGCGAGTTGGAAAGAACCGGCTCTTGACCGCCGCAAGCTTGGGTGAAACAGATACAGCTCTTGGCTGCTGATCGCAGATCACGCTGCCGGCGTGCAACTGATGCAATACAACCGTGTTCTGACTATCAATGCCAGCGCTGCGGGAGAGATTGTTCCTCCCAAATCGGACTGTTTAGTCATTCAAAAAGTGGTGGAACATGAATAAATCATGCGATTATGATGTACATGCATGGTCGACATCGACCGAAAGAGGCCAACAACAACAAACTTGTAAGCCACTGATGGATAAGGTTGGCACGACCAACCTGTTCCATCATTTCCAAAACACACGACCGGTTTCGTGCTGCTTGCACTCATTAGGTAGTGACAGTAGGATCAGGATCCGCATGTCCTTGAAACAGTGGAAGAATGGTAAACAAGGAGCGCTTGTATGCCACTGTTGGATAAGGTTGGTACGATCAACCTGTTCAATCACGTGTCCAAACACATGTTGATAGACTGTTTAGCGGTAAGGTCAAATAAGTGGCGGTGGGTTGATTACTACTTAATCATGTTCCCTGTCCTGACTATCACCCTTGGTATGACGAAGCCTCTGTGTCAGAAGTGAAACGTTACCCAAAAACTACTCCAACCGATTGCACTCAAATGTCTTTGCATCATATTGATTGGGTTTCAACCCATGAAGATGGACAAAAAGCTCGTTTTCATGCATTTCCATCACACCCACCCACCCCGCGACCGGTTTCTTGCTGTTTGCACTCATCAGGTAGGGACAGTAGGATCAGGATCCGCATGTGCTTGAAACAGTGGAAGAATGGTAAACAAGTGACTATGCTATGGTAATTGTGGAGCTATGTGATGTTTGCCACCATGAAATTCTTGAATCTATTGGGATTTGGACACCGAACCAGTTATGCACGAACCCTGCATAACACTCGATTTCCAGTCAAGTCTTTTTAACATTCACCGAATTTCTAAACCTTGGTATCTTCACTTGACGAGGGTGGGAGCAAAGGCTAGAATTCAGGGGCGTGAGCAACAAAATACACTAGCAGTCTTGAATACACGATTGAGGATCACTCAGAGTTTCTGTTGTTTGGACCAACCTGCTTTCAAAGTAAAAAGATGATACCTAGTCACAATTATCACAACGAAACGATCTTTATCATCATGTTCCCACTAAACCAATCCTGAACCAAACAGCGACCAACAAGGAGTACGGAAATTCATGGGATTCATGTTATAAACCCAAACACAACCCAACCTTAGAGTGAGAAAATCGCGTTAAAACTCTTGAAAATCTGTTTATTTTAAAAAAATATTCTGTCTAAAATCAGGATACAAAATAACTTATCAAGAAAGCGTAGCAAAGAGGTAGAAAATGCAGAAATTTAGAAGCCGTCATCTAAGAAGATATTGTGTGCAAAGTACGTGGTAAAACAAGTTCTCGTGAACGCGGTTTGTAACAAAGACGATCCCTGTTGAACACAAGATCGACATTTCCTAATGTCCCGTCGTGACGGTTTTTTACCACCTGAAACACAACAAAAGAGGGGCTGTCAAGAAATCCTTAGGCTAAAAACAACTGCCAAGTCCGACAGGCTGGCTTTTTGGAACAGGATGAAATAAAAGATATGGATCTTAATTATAGTCACTATCACCAAGGACAGCACTATATCGGTATGTATGGTATGAAAGCACAGGCCGGATCCAGGCAAAATGCCGCACAGTCCGAGACTGCACGTGGGCTAAGATACTGTCAAATTGCCCAGGCTTAGACGCTATTCCGAGTCTGGAGTGGCAAATAAAACCGCGCTGGGAAAACGATGACTTCCCATTCGCACGATTCGTTCGAATGCCACATCCGCTGTGCTACCGGGGCGCTTTGTCTTATACACCATGAAATGTGATTTGAAATTGTTCTTGCCGATTTATGAATCAAACTTGAACTTGTTAAAGACTGAAGGCGGGAACGTCATCCAGTGAAGGTTTCACGAATGAATCAAGTCAGCCACAATCGACACGGGTCGATGCTATTTAGCGAATCGACGCAATCAACTTCACAGAGTGGGGCTAAAAAACATGCTTGTTACACAAAGCGTGACGTCAGAGCGTCATTACGCAAGCTGTGGCTGAACAAAGACGATCACGTGAGTGTCCAGTGCGTTACAACCCTAAACCAAACAATCTGATCATCGCCGATAATGCTTTAAAAATTGATTGGCCATTAGGAGATGCATCGAAATAACGAAATACGGAAAGTTCCCCGAAATTTTATCGCTCAAAAATCGAATGTACTTCTGAGATTTAAAAAAGTACAAAGCGGGGAATTTGCGCATAGCTTAGCCAGAAAAATGAAATGTAAACAGACAAAGAGATTTGTTAACAAATGGTTTGTGGTATGAATAGGCGTATCGAAACGTTGATGTCCTTCGTTCTAGACTTCAACGGCCCAGACAGGACTGAGCACCCTGACAGTATCTCAGCCAGGGTGCAATCTATATCCGTGGGGCGCTTTGTTCGGCCACAGACGTGCGATTCCGTACACCCAGACTACACTAATATAATCATGAATGCAAGGCGTTCGGCAAAAGCACTCATGTGATCAAACGAGTTGGTATGATAGTATGAAAGCACAAGCCTGATCCAGGCAAAGTGCTGCACTGTCAGAGACTGCACGTGGGCTAAGATATGGTCAGGTTGCACAGGCCTAGACAGATATAAGAAAATAGAAATGGTAGTGAAACTCTAGCTTGTTTCAGCATGCAGCTCACTACCGGTGGCCAATCAATTTAGTACGATGTTAGCCGCACAACACAGAAATGCTGCACATCCGTGTTAAACGAGTTAGCTTTTAACATGATTCAAACGTTGCTAGAATAAATCGCATGTGAGAATGTTCGCAATGGGTTACCTCAAAATTCACCGCATTTTTATTATGACGTCACAATGCAAAAACCCAGAACATGGGGAATCACTCGTGTCTGCGAAAACGTCGAGCGATTTTTTTGCAGCCGTCAAGACGAAAAGGGAACAAACAATTCTGGTTCTGGAGTTGATTCCGTAGGGTAAACACAAACAACAGCAACAGGGAGCTAGACGTGCCGGGGATGATTCACTATGGGTGGAATTTCCGACTGCAAACCACGATCGATGAATAATGCTCATGCATCGGTAGGATAGATTGATTTAGACGAAAGCGCTGACAAGTTAAGTCCACACGCGAAATCAGTCAGGTGGCCAAACAAGCGAGCGCGCAACAAGAACGATGGTGAAAGTATTACATCAAAATGCGAACAAAACAAAGAGCGACATACGTGATTAAATTATAAACGGTAACACGCGGATGATGTGGCATTTTGCACTCGGCAGAATCACTCCACAGATGGTAAAATGGATCAATAAATGTGAAGAGGACATATGAAACGGAACGAGATCTCCGTGCTAATTACCATTGGAAGAATGAGCTTATAAGGGTTGGCTAAATAGAAAGGTCACTAAGCCATTTATAACGCGTGCATACTACTAAATTCTTTACAGTACGGCAGTGAAACCTGGACATTCCACGCAACACATCATCATCATCATAGACATCATTACACCGGTAGCACGTACCGAATGCTTAACTGCCATACAACCATGAAAAAGTAAAATCCTAAAAGATGGGGAAGGGTGGGATTTAAATTGCTACGGATTTGATAGAAGAGTAAGCACAAACAAACTGGGAAGAGGTGTCTACACCTCGAATGGAACATGCATTCAAACAAGTTTCGTGAACGAGTAGAGCAACACATGAACGGAGGCTGAATGTTTTCCATTTGCGAAACACCCACCGTATTTTGAACATATCGTGGGTGGACAAAGTAACGAATGCTGAAGTGCTTTCTAAAGCTGGTCTACAGAGAATGTTCACCCCGCTACGATATAGCCGCCTACGCTGACTGAGTCATGTGAGTTGAAATTAGTCGAACTTTGGGCAGACCGCAATTGCGGTACAAGGACGTTTGCAAGATATAAAAGCTCTTGACCTTAAGAGTTGGGAAGAAGTTGCTCCTGACCATTCACATTAGAGGTGCTGTGTAGAGCGTCATCAGCAAGCGGTGGAAGAGCAGATACTGCGTTCAGCGTTCAACTGACATTCTTAGACCGAGTATGCTTATCGCTGTAAGTGCTGTGGCAGAGAATGTTCCTTCCGAATCGGACTGTTATGTCGTTCTAAAAGCTGCGGAGCATCACACGCTTGTGATATACACCCACGGTCGACATTGACCGAAGGAGGCTAACAACAACTAAACCAGCATCGAGAACAATCACCCTTAGTTAGTTAGAAAACGAAATATCCGAAATCTGGACAAAGTCGGCAAAATTAGCATACATAAATTATCTCCAGGGCCAACGAACATTGTTCATACAATCTGAGTGAGAAATTGATCATTGCGCCGGAAAAGCGCAACGCAATGTATGTATGTATGTAAGAACATGGCGATCAACGCAGCAATTCGCCTCGGGGTGAACAGAACAGTGTAGTGTATTTTGAACTAAAAAAGCGAGAGCTGCGGATTTCAATACCTTACATGGCCTTCAAAATGCCGTGGAACGGTCAGGCTTAAAACAGCTACTATGCGGAAACTAGAGGTTTTCGACCACTGGTGTCTCCAACGCATCCTCAATGTTCGATGGGATGAACGAGTAACGAATGACGAGGTTCGCCAACGTTGTTTTGATATCCCTAACCAGGGTGACACTATCGCCGACACCCTGCGCAGAATGGCGTTGTCGTCACGGAGGACAAGTGAAGACTTAACTCGCCACCGTGAGATCGGATGTGGAGCTGCTTGGTCAACAATCGGTTTACGGATGGCGCACGTGAAACCGGACCTAGCTTAAAATCTGCGCGGATCTCGCTTCGAACCACCGAGCGTGGGTGGCTGCAATCCATGACATCAACGAAGCCGACTTATCCTCTAGGAGGAGATAGTCGCACAAAAGTAAGTAAGCTACTCTGAAGACAATCACCGGTGTTGCGACAGAGGACAAAACGGAGTGAACAAGTCTCGTGATGACCCATCACACAACGCTTTAGTATGGTGACAGTGCAAGCCGCAAGAAAGCTGTCGTACGGATGTCGCTCTACTCACGAATGTTCCACTCGAGGTGTATCCTCTTCATTCCAGTGTGTTAGTGCCTAAACGTCTCCAGGTTAAGTAGTTTTTTTGGTCCCACCCTTCCCCATTTTAATATGCCATGGTTGTATGGCAGTCAATCACTCGGCACCTGCTACCGATATAATACTGTACATGATGATGGTGACGTTGGTGAGGATTGTGTCCTAAACATAGGTCCGCTTAACCAAGCAATAGAAAAGTTACACTGATGCGGTTATAGTAGGTTTTCGGTAAAGTTTGGCCGCTGGCATAGAGACTCCGCAAGAAGCTACGTCAGTGATTGACATGAAATCACCCCGTGACCCCCGTATTTGATTTACGCTGTGACTTTGTAACTAACACAGTGGCAAACATTCGGAAACCGGTTGCAGAGTAAGCGAAATCTAACGAAACTCTGACTTTTCCTAAGCTGGGTCCCGTGATCCGATATCACAATGGTCAGTTACGCTTCAGTGGGGATGTCCGAAACCTTGTTCAGTGGCGGTCCTGCAGTAAGAATCTCCTTACAGTGATTGTTTAATGTTGTGCATTGTCAAGTAGCGTGACAAGGAAAGCTTGTTATGGTGTATGACAGGGAAATCCGCAAGGAAGCTGTCGTGCTGACAGAGCTTTACTCATTTACGAAACCTGATTGAATGCTTGTTCTATTTGAGGTGTAGACCCCTCATCCCGCTTATTTTGTGCTCTTCTATATTCTTATATATATTCCGTAGCTACTTATACCCCCAGTTTCTCATCTTTTTGGGATTTTACCGTGTTCTGGCTTTACGCAGATAAGTCTTGTACTTTCCGCTGGTATCAAAGATCGCAATGGTTGGTTAGCATCGGAATATGTCCCGAAACCGTGTTCAGCGTCGATCTTGCATTAAGCGTCTTCTTGCAGTGTTTGCTTAACCTTGTATGTTGTCAAGTTGAGTGACGAGAAAAGCTTGTTATCATGCATGGCAGTGAAAGCCGCACGGAAGCTTCCATGCTGATGTCGCTCTACTCGTTCACGAAACTTGCTTGAATGCATGTTCCATTCGAGGTATAGGCACCTTATTCCAATTTGTTTGTGCTTACTCTTCTATAGAATCCGTAGATATTTAAGTCCCACCCTTCCTCGTCTTTCAGGATTCTACTTTTTCATGGTTGTGTGGCAGTTACGCACTCGGTACATGCTACCGGTGTAATACTGGCTCTGATGATGATGGTTTTTAAAAATACAAACCAAAAAATGAGCTGTGGAGTTCAACACACAGCAGTGATTGTAAAATGACCTACGTTATAGCTGCCACGGCATGCGGCCGAAGAGAGCCGTTATCGATCTGCTGCTGATCACGTGAATGTGACCAAACGTGAATTGATCTGTTGTGGTGCGGTGTGCAATGAACGTAACACCATGGGCGTGAGTTGAGATTGCGCAACAATACTGCTGTGATTGCAGAGTCGGGTGATTTGGATGTCGTAGATTGAAGTTACAGAAGACAATAATGTTGCTATTTACTGTTTAAAAATGAGTGACAGGTGGCAAAACGGCTAAAACAACCGGAAAGAAATGTCTTGTTACGATTCATTGCCAATATGCAGCGAGAGAATAAGAGTTGACTACGCGAAACTTTAGGCGGCTACTTTTGATAGTTGATAAACTCGCAGGTGATCCCGACAACATTGCGGTCGACCTCGAGGCAAAGATGCACCAAATTAAGAATGCTGCTACCGGTATACCAATCGACAAACACCTATATCCGAGCAATGAGTCATAAGGACCAGCTGCCGTAAAGAACTCACGAAAATGCAACAGGACGACGTTTTAATGAGGAACGCATGTAGCACCCAATCCACATCATCTACACCCTACTACAACAGTGTCACTTACGCCGGATGGGTCATGCGTACGGAATTGAAAATTGACGTACTTCAAAATATCCACTCTACGGTAAGTTACAATCTGGAAGTCGATCTTTGAGCAGGCTGCACTTACTTTACTTTTACTTATTCGCTGGCTCCAGGTGGATTTAGCCGGCTTCATTTGATGTCTCGGATCGCACCAGCCCACGCACGTCCGATTCGGAGGCGAGATCGTTGCAGATCGTGATCCAGTCTCGTTCCACCCTGCGAACTCCGTAACGGTACGCAACCCATTGAGACAGCATCATGAGTTTCTTGGGGGGGTAGTGTACAAGTGCTGTCCCCAGCACCACTCGGTGTTTGTTCGAGTCACACCTCTCTAGCCTTTGCACGCCGCGTGCAACCTACAAGGCAGCAGTAGTTGGCAGATAAAACGCGCTGTGCGCCAGTTATCTACCTCGGGACTTCTCTCCGGATTTTTCCTCGGTGTTTTCATCTCCCGAAGCCTTTCCCGCAATCGGGTGACCCACAAGGCAGTGGGGGTTTTGGGTCAGGGTTTTCCTTCCCCTAGATGGATTGCCAGTAGCTGACGAGCTCCATCTGCCCGGAGCAAACTGGTTTTAAGGCGCCAGTCACCCGCCTTCGCCCCTTCTCCTGTCAGTAAGGGCAGTTCCGCCGGGCTTGTGAAAGCCACTCGTGCAGGCCATGAGTTGGACTTGGTTGTCAGAGGCTATTTGAGACGCACGCCACGTGGGAGCATTTTATAGATAGTAGGTGGCTCATTCCTACTACCACCCCCTGCTGTGACAACATATGACGGCACTTTGTACTGTTTCTTAGATCTGTCTTGGTACAGGCAACTTGATAGTATCACAGCTCGCGCGCAATCTATGAATATGAGACATTTTGCTTGAATCCAGGCTTTTTATTTTATACACATACACATGCAGGTATTTGCGTGTGTAATGAAAATACAGTTCTAAGACAAACGTGGTAGTGAAGTGAGCGATTAGACTAAATTCGTAGTCAAGGCAACAACGGAGATAAAATAAGAAGCATTTGATTGCGTGCCGACGAGCCAATGGCGAAAATGAAAAATGACTGAATACGGCCGTAAGGTGAGTGATATGCAAAGATGGATTCTTGGTTCAAGCTCATAGGTTTATCTCATCATCATGTGTATGGGCACATGTGATTGAATAGCATGGTCGTGCCATCGTTATCCAACAGTGACATACGAGCTCAAACCTCGTTTACCATTCTTTCACTGTTTCAAGCGCATGCGGATCCTGATCCTACTGTCCCTACCTGATGAGTGCAAACAGCACGAAACCGGTCGTGGGTGGGATGGAGATGAATGCAAATGAGCTTTTTTATTCATGGTCATGGTATGGTATGAAAGCACAAGCCTGATCCAGGCAAAGTGCCGCACAGTCAGAGACTGCACGTGGGCTAAGTTACTGCCAGGTTGCCCAGGCCTAGACAGATATGAGGAAGAAAGAAACAGGTCATGGTCATGGGTGTGGGCTCATGTGATTGAACAGGTTGGTCGTATCAACCAACAATGTCATACAAGCGCAACTTGTTTACTATTCTTCCACTGTTTCAAGCGCATGCGGATCCTGATCCTACTATCCCTGCACAATGAGTACAAACAACACGATACCGGTCGTGAGGTGTGTGTGCGTGTCTGTTGGAAATGCTTGCAAATACGGATTTTTCGAATGAACTCATGTTGCACAAATAAACGGTAAACAGCGAAAGCGAGCACAGTAATGTGGGAATCGAACGAAATCAGAATAAAGGGTAAACAAAAAAGGGTGTTAAAATATCAATACTGCAAGTTGATCCAATACCGCCGAATCAAACGTACCGTTCGTCTTCCATTTCCAAACTTGATTCGCTTTCGCTCAATTGCCTGCAAAGCGTTTCTCGGCGCTCTTTTTCAAGTTGCAACAGTTTTCTAAGTCGACGATTCTCCTCGACAGCAGACCGCTCTTCCGATTCGTACAGGGGCATTTTGGACGCGCTCTCCGATTCATGCTTCTCCAAAAGCTGACGAAGGTGACGGACCTCATCGCGCAAGCGGTTGACGTAATTCGATGTGGAGTTGGCGTCCAGGATCACCATTGACCGTTGAGAGGAATGCGGACTAGCTTCCGTGGGGTCAAGGCGTTTCCCTTCGGGGAAGATTGGCCGAGATACTTGAGTCCAACGGGTCTTATGAGAGTTATCGGTCTGTGTGGGACTGACGGCCCCGCTATCAATGCGATCTGGAGAAAAAATCAGTGACACCGTATGTAGAATGCACATCCGAAGCGATACGTAAAATCTGGAACAAGGCAGTCATACGCCTAACTTATAAGAAAGGGAAAACTATCCGTTCAGTTCTGATAGGATAAGACACCTTTATCAAGCGTTACGAACAGCATCTACAGAATCAACTGTAAGGACTGTTCGGGGTTTACACAGGCCAGACTTCCAGGGAAATTCACACTAGAATCGAAGAACACCGAAAGCGTGTCCAGAGACAGTCCCGGAATGCAAGGGAATATCAATCCCTTATTCGTGATTCTGCTTTGGCGGAGCACGTTTTAGATACGGGCCACAGCGTCGATCTAGACAATGTGGCAATATTGAGACGCGGTATTAAACCGCATAGCGAACGCCTACATGCGGAGGCGGTCGAAATTGCCAAGGCAGGTCGACTGGCGGTTAATATGGTGGATGGGGTAGAAATCTCTATAATCTGGCGCTCGGCACTGATGCGAAAGTAAATAGATTTTATTTATACCTACTAGTTTTTAGATTTATGTTTTTCTTCAAAAACAGCTTACCCATGCCCCGTTAGTTATGTACATTTACGTATGTGGGCCGCTGTGTCAACTGACCTTGACCGTGTTCACTTGTATCAGATTGACGTAGATACACACTGAGGAAAATCGACCACTGATCCTGGTCATTCCCACGAGACGTGACACACTGTAGGCGTACTATAGGCTGCTTAGCAGTAAGGCCAAATCAGTGATGGGGAGTTGACTACTACTTAATCATGTTCCCTGTCCTGACTATCACCCTTGGTCTGACGAAGCTTCTGCGTCAGAAGTGAAACGTTACCCAAAAACTGCTCTAACCGATTACACTCAAATTTCTTTGCATAATGAATACACGATCGGTCTAAAACATAATCCAATCGATCAGTGACACCATTTTCCATTGAGGACACTCGACATTATGAAGAGGACCAACGACAGTTGTAAACGCATTTCTTGGTGGAAGGAGGTCAATTAGAATACCGCTAAGAATACGAGAAATTCCGATATTACGAGCTGAATTCATTACCAATTATTGAATCCCAATGCTACAAGTACCCAACTCGGACTGTTCAAAATGGCTAACATGCCATTAGCCAAATAATTATCAATATCCATGATGGTCCGTTTTCATGTAAATGCTCAAAAAGGTTGAGATGCGCTGCGATAGGATTGCACGCTGGAATGCTGAAACCCCACTTTATCAGACAACCTCAGTTCACGTGCAGTCTATGACTGTGCGGCACTTTACCTGACTACAGGTTAGTGTCGCTATCCACGTTAACGAAACTTGATTGAATACATGTTCCGCCCTATTCTTCAATTTTTTTCTGTCCCCTCCCTTTCCCCACTTTTTAATTCTTATCTTTTAGCATCCAGTATGATAAGCGACCGATCTGAACCTTTCGAAGCTTAGCATATCCTAAACCCAAAACTCACTTTATAAAACCGCGCACGTCTGCATATATGGGTGCCATGAATGTACGGTCGCTGCGTCAATCGGGCCAACAAGTTAACACCGTGCTAAATTGATTGGCCAACGGTAATGAGCTGCATTCTGAAGCAAGCTGGAGTCTCACTACCATTTCTAATTCTTTTCTGTCTAGGCCTGGACAACCTGACAGTATCTTAGCCCATGTGCAGTCTCTGACTGTGCGGCACTTTGCCTGGATCAAGCTTGTGATTTCATACCATACCAAGCATTCGGTACATACAACCGGTTGACAACAGTCTCTGCTGATGAATTTGAAAATTCCGTTCCATCAGACGACCTAGTAGTCGTTCAACCCTCGCACAAAATTGAGTAAAACGGATGATTATGTGCAACTCCAGAGTGGAACATTTTCTCTCGTCCGAGTGACGTCTACTTCTGTTGCATCATCATCATCATCATCATCATCAAAGACAGCATTACACTGGTAGCGCGTATCGAATGCTAAGCTGGCACACAACCATGAAAAAGTAAAATCCTAAAAGATGGGGAAGGGTGGGACTTAAATAGCTAAGGATTTTATAGAAGAGTAAGCACAAACAAACGGGATAGAGGTGCCCACACCTCGAATGGAACATGCATTCAAACAAGTTTCGTGAACGAGTAGAGCGACATCAGCACGGCAACTTCCTTGCGGCTTTCATTGTCATGCATCATAACAAGCTTTTCTCGTCACTCCGCTTGACAACATACAAGGTTATGCAAACACTCCAAGAAGATGCTTAGTGCAAGACCGCCATTGAACACGGTTTCGGGACATATCCTGAAGCGTAACTAGCCATTGCGATATCTGATCGCGGGGACACCAGCCAGGAAGACGCGCTGCGCCGACTTTGGAAAGATTACTAGTAAGGGTTTTTGACTGCTTATGCCATGTGACGGTTTGGCCACCCCGAGATTTACGCCAATCTGGATGTGGTGTCGCAAAAAGAATGTTTCGGAAGTCGGTGGTCTGGCATCCGTAAAACGTGACCCAACCAGTGTAATCTATGCAGGTTGATTTGCTTCTCTATATCAACATTACTACAGAACAACTTATTTCGGAGAGCATCGGTGCGTATGCGATTGTAACAGCTAACTCCTAGAATGTTGCGGAGACATCGGTTGTCAAATACTTGGAGACGCTGGATGTTGCGTCATGATACAACAACAAAAAACGATCACATTCCGAAAGGTATAATCTTATCAGAGTCGACTTGATAGAAACGGAATCTAAGCCCATTGTAGTTGCAGCCTTAAAGAGTTTTGATATGAAGATACGTAGTAAGTAGCGTGTTGAAGGTATGGTAGCAAGCATAAAGGAACTCATACCCGAATTTTCCACATCCATAGGAGTTTGCATTGGCATTGAATTGGCGGCAGCAGACTTGGGAAGAGAGGAAGCGCTGCACACGAAGGCGCTTTGGTTTAACTGGAGACGAGCGTCACTCGTGGAGACGGGTTGTGGTCTGTTTGGTACAGCCGGATGCGATGAAATGAGGGAGCCAGAGACGCGAGTTGAATTTGCACTTGTTGGCCTGGTTGTCGGTTGTCCACTAGCGGAAGTAACCGGAACGGAAGTGGAGTTCCCATCGGCGGAAGAATTGAACGGAGGTACACTGGCCAGACTCTGGTTGCTTGAACTGGCAGAAAGCAAAGCTCCGAGAGACTCTAGTTTGTCCTAAAGGGTGAGATTAACCGATTACATCAAACAGAACAAACATTACTCGAGAAATAAGACATCATGAAATTAATTTCGTTGAGAAAAGTTGCAATTTTAAACGCAGAATTGAGTCAATCAATAACGAGCACGACGGCATGCTCCAAGTGTGAGCACAGGTGCTCATGTGTTTGCTAAAGATAATCTCTGTGGAGGATTGCTTAATTCTACACTCGAGGTGCCATAACCAGAAAAGAACACTGAACTACTAGACGGCAATGACGTAGTTACAGAAAACCAAGTCAATGTGCATAAAATACGATTGGTTCCACCGGGTGTAATGGATGCCGTTACAAAAGGGATTTAGTGATAACTTCGATCGTACAATAGGTAGAATCTGAGTTGTGTTAGAAAGGCGAAGGTCATGACAGTTGAAATGAGTGTAACTTAAACAGTCCACCCCACGTGTTGGAGGCCAGAAAGGCAACAAGTTGACCACTGATAACATTCCGTTTCGCGTAGAGCTCTGACTTCGGACGCAGAACTGCTAAACGAGAACCTCGTAGGAGACACTTGGGCATTTTAATTATAGGAAAGCGAAAGTAGCGTGAAAAGCTTATAGAAATGATTGCTGAGCAGTTGGTGGACAGCAATGACAAGCAAACAAAGTAGCCAAACTTAAAGATTGCCATTCATCGTCGAGACCTGACCTCCCCAAAAATCGTTTGCCAGTTCGCGCAAAACGTGATGCTCGATAAGATGATGCTTTCGTATGCCCCTAAGTTTACAAGAGCTGAGCAAAGATCTACAAGGATTATCGGTGTAAACTGCATCTGCAACGGAGAACGGACTTTCTTCTTTGATGTTGCTGAGAAAGTTACAGGACTTTCAGTACAGAGCTATCTAGTTAATTGTAATACCACAGTGGAATACGCGATTTCAGGTTTACGGCGGATAATAAACAAGAAATAGAATGGAGAGGATAGGGGTTCTATTGAACGCACTAAAGCATGTAGGAATGCGTTGCTGCGCATACGATACGAGGATGTTTGTAAGGGATATGAAAGCTTTCGATACTGAATTTATGGTCAGAAACAATAGCTCTCGACCGTTTATTTTGAAGATAAAATGCAAGGGGGCGGCATCAAGCTTAAGAATAGCGAAATTACACTTCGGGAGATGTGAGCAACACATCACTTTGGTCATCCATAAGCGCCTTGAGTGATTGAGAACGTATCACTATGTGATTCTGTGTTTGAACATCGTGGTTCGTTGTACGAACCCTATGCAACAGTGGCATTCAAGTATAACTTTATTTACGGAACATATGACTTTCCACATTTTGGAAAAGATCCATACCGAACTAGATGGCGTTGGCACGTGAAGCGTAGCGGGGTATGGAAGTATCTTTACGAATGGATCATGGTCGATATTGACCGAACGTGCGTATACACAAAAATTACTGAAGAAGAAGAAGAATGACTTTATTCGTGTTCACGAATTTTCAGAAATCTTACTCAATGCCAGTGTCTGAGTAGGTTTCAGTGCAAAACAGATACCGGTATTACTCTCTAAAATAATTGCAACACGCTAGCCCTCTTTACTTGGGCAACCTCACAGTATCCAGCCCATGTGCAGTCTGTGATTGTGCGGCACATTGTCTAGATCAGGCTTGTGCTTACATAATACATACTATTTACGAAGGGTGATAATATACCAATTGTCTCAAATCGAAGTGCAGATAACTACCAGTTATGTATGCCGCTGCGACCGAAAAAGTAAAAAGCACAATCCGGTAATTAGGTACAATTCCGGTAAGCCAGGAAGAAACTATTGAAGTATTGTAGCAAGGAAAGCACGATCCGGAAGTGACTGAATCTAACCGACTGCCGTGAAGTCTGACGCAGTCTCGTTTAGCTAAGATGAATTCGAGAATTACTGGTAGAGTTTAAAAGCAAATTACGGCGAAATCCCATTGCAAACTGTAACCGATAAAGTACGAGAAGCACCCAAGAGATGTTCACCCGTGACACGAAATGAGTCAAGCTCATGTCGTGAGCCATACCCGCAGTTTAGAAACACGAGTATGGATACCCCAATAACGAATTCACAATACTTCTGTGCTGCGCAGCTAACACCGTGAATTGACAGCAGTAGTGAGCTGCATGTGGAAACACGCTGGAGTTTCACTGCAATTTCTATTTTCAGGTCATTTAAGGTCAACAAGTGGCGGTGGCGCACATCTGGCCAATTATCACAGTTCGGATCATCGGTCCAACATCAAGCACGTTCCCCTCGCACGCACATCGATTGTGTCCCTCAGGTCAACCCGACCAACGCTACTCGCGTTTACCCACGAATCCATCACACAAGAGAAGCCGATTGGTTAAGGGAGTTCATTACGCACAAATAACGAAACCTTTTATAGGTAAAACAAACAATCAAAACACTGATTCTCAAACATGTCTGTCCCGGTTGTCACTTCGATGTGATTTGTCAGTCGATTTCGTACCAACCGGTATACTTCAAGTCCTCGCCACACAGGGCTCGTTTAACCGACATTGACGAATTGCATATCGTTCGATTACGGCTGACGTTGTCCATCATCTGATTCGTCTGAAAATGTAGCTCAAACCATTCTAATGCTATCCTTTTGAAACCCGAAATTTTGCGAGATCGCAACTGTCGTCGTCCGGCTTTTCGGCGCCCCGTGCTCTGGTGTTGTGCCGGAGGGTGGAGTTCTGCATATCATTCGAAAGCTGATGATTAACACTCATGGCTAATGCACTTCGCATCTCCACACTATGAGAGTGCAGCACTTTACCTGGATCAAGGTTGTGATTTTTTACATGCATACTTCAATAACGTTGGATAAACCCGAGTTAAAAATTCGAAAAGGAAATCGATTAATGATGCTAAACGCAGAACTGGGGATTCCTCGGTCACCGTATGTATTAAATGTTGACCACATATCATTGAAAATTAACAACCGCAACAGCTAACGAAATTCACCAAATACAACAATGATACACTACCTGGAGGGCTTTTTTCTCGGTTTCCAACGTTTCCATTTTCTTCCACAAACGGTTGACCAGTGCTTCTTGTTCTTGTTCGAGAGCATTTTCTAATTCAACCTTTTCTCTCCGCAAACGATCGAGACACTCTTGTTTGTTGTTCATGTCTGTCTCTAATTTCTCGATCCGCGATTTCAATTTACCAACCTAGAGAGGAAAAAAGGATGAGAGGATAGTGTAATGAGACAGTGTTCAAGGAAAATACTGATTGTCATTCTAATGACAACGGCAAAGATTACTTAGCCTGTGTTCAGAGCACAGACTCTACCTTGCCAGCACTAACTTCCGCCATTCGAAGCGTCACTGCTCCACCTGGAAATCTCCATGTTCACGTAAATTGATCATATTGCTATCAGCTACTCGTGGCAAGGGAGTGTGCAAGATTGCCGTTCATACTGGGGTACCTGTCTAGAGTCAGATCATGCGTTAGTCTGTGCTAAGCTCTCGATGCATTTTGGTGGGAAACGTAGAAACGTTGCAAAGCAGTTGAATGTTGCCGGGCTTAATGATCTCGCGGTTCTCCGAGGGTTTCAGGCCAATTTGAGTTCGTATCTTTATACAGTCCCCAAAAATAGTATCAGTTCCTACAAACCACCTTGGAAACAGCAGCGTTGGATAGTTGTGGGCTGACTTCCCGTGCAGCTCATCACTGGGTTTCTGCTAATTCTCTCCAACTAATGGACCAACGTCGGTTGCTTTCTGCTGATAGCATACATGATGCGTCACGAAGGCTTATTAAACGTAAACTGGTTGCCAGTTTGAGAACCGACAGGGAAAGTTGGTGGAGTTCTAAGGCTACGGAAATGGAATCTGCGGCAGCTGTAGGCAATTTCAGAAAATTGTTCCAACTCATCAGAACAACTGGAAGCGGGCGACCAGGCATCAGTGAGTTGATACGTGAAGCAGATGGTTTGCCAGTTTTTAACATGCACATACGCATGGAGCGATGGGCAGAACATTGTGAGGCACAGTTTAACTGGCCTTCTGCACCCACTGATTTCGGCAATACGGAATACTGTACCCCATCGTCGATTTCTCTCGAGGCTCCGACTCAATCAGAGATTTACAATGTACTCCGTAGTCTTAAGCGCCATCGGGCATCAGGTGCTGATGCTTTAGTACAATCATTGTTCAAAGATGGCGATTTCGCTTTAGTTTGCGAACTTCAAGCGCTGTTCTCCATCATATGGGTTGAGGAACGCGTTCCGATCCCTTGGAGAGAATCAGTAATTGATCCGATTTTCAAAAAGGGACGGCGCGATTCCTGTGAAAATCATCGGGGTTTCGGTCTCATTTCAGTAGCTTCTAAAATACTGGCCTCCATCCTGCTTCATCGATTGAGTACTAAACGGGAAGAGCAAATCCGTGAAGAGCAAACTGGGTTTCGTGCCGGTCGATGGTGCATATATCAAATTTTCACATTCCGTCAGTTACTGAAGTAACGCCAAGCATTTCATAGACAAACTATCGTTAAATTCCTTGACATCGGAGCGGCATTCGATTCAATCGATCGCGAAAGTCTTTGGAACTGTCTGCTGAGACTTGGAGTGCCCGAGAAGTATGTTAGAATATTGAAAGCATTATATAGCCAAACTTCGGACAGGGTTCGAGCGTACGGACAATTGTCGTCCACGTTAAATATCTCCAGAAGGGTGCGAGAGGGCTGCCCTATCTCGCTGTTCCTTTTTAACTTCGCGATCGACGATGTCCTAAGGAAAGTTTTAGCTGGTCTGGTGGGCGCAGGTGTTGAACTTCTGCCGTGTGAGAGAGCTACCGATCTGGAGTATGCGGATGACATCGAAGCTCTCGGAGATGACCCTCATAATGCAACAAGCCATGGACCGCCTGACACTTGAGGCTTCAAGGTATGGCATGTGCTTGGCGCCTAACAAATGTAAAACACTTACCCAGAATTGGAGAGGCTCCCTTCCAAACCTAACTGTGTGCGATGTCAATCTTGAATTGGTCGACAGCTTTTACCTTGGCAGTTGTATCTCTGCTGGCGGTTGTGTCGAGGACGAGATCTCACAACGTGTTCGCAAAGCGGGTGCAGCGTTTGCTAACCTTCGCCACTTGTGGCGTCGACGAGATGTTTCACTCAATAATAAAGGCCGAGTTTACTACGCAGTGGTGCGCGCTACACTCCTTTATGGCTGCGAAACTTGGTCTATCCGAGCGAAAGATGTCCGTCGGCTTTCTGTTTTTGACACCCGTTGCCTGCCTAGTATTGCTCGCATTCGGTGGCAGCATCGCGTTACAAATATAGATGTCTGCAAGCGGGTGTTAGGACCAGGTGGCCAGGGACTGAGAGAAATGCTGATGCTTGCTCGCTTGCGATGGTTGGGACATATTTTAAGAATGCTTGCTCACCGTTAACCGTACCACGCCTTATTCGCAGAGACTGGCAGAAGCTGGGAGAAACGATCGGGTGGCCAGTCCATGACGTGGCGCGTTGGGATGAACAAACTCACCGTAGCACTAGGCTCATTTTGGCGTATTCGTTTGCCTGGGTGGGGTCCAAAAGCTCCACCTAATAGTTGGCTGGAAGCCTTACGCGATATGGCTACAAACCGAAGTCAGTGGCGGCAGTCTATTTTATTATGTGTGTCATTTTTTTTATCCGGTATTATTTTATATAAAAAATCACAAAATCGCATGCAGTGAAACTACAAAAACAAGCTGCTTTTTGCGCATTTGCTTTCACATATTCCGCTTGCCTGCTTTCCCTTTTTCACGCGCTTGCTTATCTGTTTTTCCTGCTTCATGTTGCTTGGTACTTTATCTTGCACCAGACTTGTGCTTCATGATGTTGATGATGATGCTTGCATAAGTTCTTCGTTTTTTATAACATGTAACCGACATGTAATTAGCAAGTTGCAGCTTTGACGTACAAAATGGAATAGATATAAAAATGCTTCAACTTTGTATAAAGTAAAACAGCAATTAGTGCAATGGTATGAAAGCACAAGCCTGATCCAGGCAAAGTGCCGCACAGCCAGAGACTGCACATGGGCTAAGATATTGTCAAGTTGCCCAGGCCTAAACAGCGCAATAAGACATAATGTATGCCGGTTAAATATATCGTACCTCTACATACATGCTATTGAGTTTGCACGGACCTGGAGAATTTGACAGCGTCAAGATTCGGAGACCACATTTGAATTTTTACGGTAAGCCACATCATTCAATACACGTTATATTAAAATATGTATGGATCTGTTCGATGAAAGTTACGTTGCATTTCATACGGCATATGGATTTTGTAGCGAAAACGCAGACATTCGGAGCTGATCATCGGATTAGTGAAGTTTTTAAGGCGTAAATTCTTTAATGATTACCATGATTCGGAAAACACCCGAGCTTCATCCCGTGAAGCCAAATTGCGAGAAACCAGCCAATAACAACGGCACAAGCAACTAAAACAAGTCTCCACTAAATACGAAAGTTGTTGCAAGCAACAAACGACTGGACTCACCTGTTCCTCCTGCTCACGTGCCAATGTTCGCTCCAATGCAACTTTTTCTTGACGCAATTGGGTAAACTTTCGATTGAGTTCATTGGTCAAACATTCTTCTTCTTGTTCATAAGTTTGTGCCAGTGATTCCTTTTCCTTTTTTAGCTCCGTTATCTTTTTGAGTAAGGTGTTGCTGATAAACTCTTCTTCTTGCTCAGCTTTGGCTTGCTGGAAAGTAAGTTCAACACAGGAGAGAAACGTACGATATTCACACTATTGCGCCGTAGTTGATGTATCGTTTCGTTCATACTCTTAATTTTGAGCTTAAGAGTCTCGACTTCTGTTTTCAAGACACGATTTTCCTGCTGTAAGGAATCCAGACGACGAGAAAGCTGTTCATTTGCAGCTCGTCCATCAACTGAGCTAGTGTCCGATTCTAAATCTAATTCCGATGCACTATCCAACATTCCCGGGAAAATAGTGAGTGATTGTTTTTCTGAAATAATTAACCCGATGAGATGAATCACAATACAAACCAACATCAAGCTACGAAGAAAGCGACAACAGTCTATACAGAAAAATGTTAACAGAAACATGCACAGTAACGAAAAGAAATTAGCAGTATACAGAATAAGTCGAGACTTGTCATTTAAAACGACCCTTTGTAGCAGACAATACAAAAGAACATATCCACAGTATGAACATGTATGCCTAAAAATATTTGACAAAATCAAAGGTAATCGCTATTTCGGTTGATATGCAGCGGCTTCAGGTGTACGAATGTTAGAGCACGTTTATGGCCTCGGGGCATTAAAATATGTTTCGACCCGACCAGAAAATATTAGTCCCGAAAGTAAAATGTGTAAATAATCGGTTATGGTAGTTTTTGGTAACGAATATTTAGAAAAAGGTTGTTCAAAATGAAGCTTTAAATCCAAAAATATGGTGTTTATTATTATTATTATTATTATTATTATTATTATTATTATTATTATCACACAAGTCTTTACAGACGATGTGCCAACAAGTATACCATGAAGAAGGTACATGATGAAAAAAGAAAAAAGAAAAAAAGGGGGGATTTTTTGTCTGTCTGTTTACACATGCCGTTTTTGATCTTTTTTTTGTCTTTTTTGGAATAAGGGAGGGGGAGGGTCATTAATAAACGGGAACACAAGCACGGCAGGATTCTAGCCACTGGTTCCTTTCTTTTGCCATCACACTGAGTGTTATCAGCCACATATCTTCACGGTCCTTCGGACCCCACCCGGGTAAGCGCGATGTTCCCACGATGGCTAGTGGGGCTGTTAGACGCTTGAGGGTCTTCCGCCAGGTATTCCTTTGTCCGCCACGGCGACGTTTCCAATCAGGTCCAGCGAGAGCAAAAAGAGCTAGGCGAGGAAGGCGTCGCTCATCCATACGGAGAACGTGCCCCAGCCATCTCAGCTGGCACATGGATATATGATCGGAGAGTGGCACAGAGCGATCGCCGAGGACTGCCCTCCTGACGTCATCATTTTTGACTTTCTGTTGCCAGCTTAAACGAGCTATACTCCGCAGGCAGCGATGATCAAACGTCGATAATCGTTGACTATCGCTTGTCGCAGCGTCCACGTCTCGCAGCCATACAGTAGAACTGCTCGTACGGTGGCCTGGTACACTCTGCCCTTCAAGCGTAATCCAACATCGCGTCGGCGCCACAGATGCCGTAGCCCAGCGAAAGCATGGCGTGCTCTTGCAATCCGTGCTGTGATTTCAGCTTCGATATCGCCCCAGTGGTGATGCAGCTCCCTAGGTAGGTGAATCTGTCAGTCACTTCCAGTTTATGATTTTCGATCGTCAAATCAAGTGTTGGGTCTGTCCAATCCTGTAGGAACACTTTGCATTTTGACGGAGAGAAATGTAATCCATACAGCGACAACTGATCAACGAGTAGATCCAAAGCGCTTTGTATGGCGCAAGCATCCTCTCCGAGGAGAGCAATGTCGTCAGCATAGTCCAGATCCATAACTCGTCGACCGGGGAGCAGGTCGATCCCACAATTCGGTAGCTGGGCTGTTGCTGCCTGCATGACATCGTCAATCGCAAAGTTAAATAGGAATGGGGAGATCGGACATCCTTGACGAACCCCGCTGGAAATGGTAAACTGTTTGGATAAATCACCATAGGCTTTGACTCTGCCGGTGGTGTGGCAGTACAGCTTCTTGAGCAGGATTACGTACTTCGGTGGGACACCATGGCGAATGAGACAGTTCCAGAGAGCGGTTCTGTCAATTGAATCAAAGGCTGCTCGTATGTCAAGAAAGACGATAATTGTTGGACGTGCGGATGGGTAGCGTTGCTCCAAAATTTGTCGGAGCGTGAAGATTTGGTCCACACACCCGCGTCCTCCTCTGAAACCAGCCTGTTCTTCTCGATACTCTGCTTCTCGGTAGCTGTTAAGCCTGGTCAGGATGATTGATGCAAACAGTTTAGAAACCACCGGTATGAGACTGATACCCCTGTGATTACCGCACTCTTTCCTCGACCCTTTCTTGAATACTGGGACGACGGCTGACGGTCCCCAGGCGCTGGGTATGGTTTCCTCGTTCCAGATCTTTCCGAAGAGCACTGACAGCTCACTGCACAAAACGTCGACACCTTCAACGAATAGTTCGGCTGGTAGCTCGTCTAAACCAGGGGCCTTGCGTCGTCTAAGCTTCATTATGTGTGAGCGAATTTCTGCCTCCGTAGGTGGTCCCTGTGGGGCCGGCCACTGAGTGGTGGAGCCACTTGGCTGAGCAACAGAGAGTGGTCGCGGTTGATTGAATTGGCTAGCGAAATGTTCCCTCCAGCGGTCCATTCGCCTTTCTCTGTTGGTAATCAACGACCCATCTGCTTCCGTGATGAGTTCGCTCACGCTGGGCATTCGGGGTCCCGTGGAGCGCATAAGCTGGAACAATTTGCGGGTGTTGCCAACTGCTTGGGCTGCTTCCATCTCGCTTGCCCGCTCTTCCCACCATGATTCTCGGTCCGTTTTGAGGCTGGTCTTCAACTGGTGGCGAATTTGCCTGCGCTGTTCCTCATATCTTTTCCCCGGAGGTAAGGAACGCTGTTGGTCAATTAATTTGGCTGTAGCAGCAGATATCCAGTTGGAATCTGTTCGCTTGGATGTTCCACAGCTTTCCAGGCCAGCATGATACATTGCGCTTTGGATTTGAGCCCAATGCTCCTCAATATTATCGGGATGGGGTCCGAGTGCATTAGATAGGGCCGTTAGATAGTTCTCTGCCACTGCTCTATCTGATAGTTTAAGCGTATCCAGCCTCGTGATATTTTTCTTACGCGATCCGCTGAAACGCATAGTAAAGTCTACACAGACTAACGCGTGGTCTGATGATAGGCAGGTCGACCAATATGATCTGCAGTCTTGCACACTGGAACGCCATCGATAACTGATCGCAATGTGATCAATTTGTGTCCAGAGTCCTGTCGAGGGGGATCTCCATGTTGCTGACCGTTGTTTGGAATGTCGGAAGTTGACACTTCTGAGAAATAGGCGGTGCTCAGCACATAGACTCAACAGGCGTTCACCGTTGTCTGATCGGACGCAATCGAGACCATATGGACCACCGAGGTGTCGTTCACTTTGTGAGAGGCGGCCAACTCGGGCATTAAGATCGCCAGCCAGGATGACAATATCCGACTTTCGTGTTTTACGCAGTAATTCGTCTAGACTTCTGTAGAATTCGTCTTTCGCTAAATCAACACTGCAGTCAGTGGGGGCGTAGGCTGCGATGACGAAAAGAGCACGAGTGTTCTGCCTGTGTTGACTGATTTTGCATGAGCCACCAAGTCGGACGGCGCACAAACGGCTATTGACAGGTAACCAATCAATCAAGGCTGCCTCGGCGCGTGAGCTCAGGGCAATACCAACTCCTGCAAGTCCCGCTGCCTGGGCCTCTTCATCACCAGATACACGCAAACGGAACTTGACGCCGGTATTATTCGGTGAGCATAGGTTTATCACATTACTAGGGTCGTTTAAGCGCGTTTCTGATAGGCAGCAGATGTCTACTCTCATCGTTTCTAGTGTACGAGCTAATCCAGCCTGTTGTCCTGTTTGTCTCAAGGTCCTGACGTTGAATGCAGCTAGCTTGAAGGGCATACGGGGTTTCAAGAAGTGAGCAATCTGACTTGGCTGTTCTGTGTTTGGCGAGCTTGAAGGAGCATCTTGACGAGATTCATTGCTTGTGTGTAATGAGGGGCATGGGATATAAGGGTCGGCATGTGATGTAATGTAGCGAACGTAATTTTGACAGCAAGTTGTGTTTGAAGTAGAATCCATGGTTCTTGTTGTAGGCGACATACTACCCGGTTGCCAAGGCCGAAGTAGGGTTCGAGTCAGACCCGAGACAGGATATGCACTGCTGATGAGCTCTAATAAGAGCGAAACTCGAGTCCAGTGCTTCCAACGTGGACCGCTGTGATAAGCTTTGTGAATATTTCGAAAGACTTGGTACTTATGAGTAGACACAAAAATATAATGAACAAACTCTCCAAAACACCCCTGTGTGGCAGTTTGCCTGGATCAGGCTTGTGATTTCATACCTTACCATACCACAGTATCTTAGCATGCGTGCAGTCGACCACTTTTCGCAACATTGTCCTGATCAGGCTTCTCAAACCATAAGTATATTAATTCTGTACACTGGTTTGAGAACTGAAATGAATCTGTTGGAGAAAATCAGATAAGTAGCCTTTAATTCTGTTTGGTTTTAAGATTTTCTTGATTTTGAGGACGTGAATCAATGTCGATAATCGCGAAAATTTGAGTTTATGAGTGCGAACCATCGCGTGCTTTTCGCCTGACGAACACGAAATAATCCTGTGAAGTGTCAGTTGATTAGTATACTACAAAACAGGTATTCTTGTTCTTCGGTTTAATATACGTTTCAGAAAGTATCGGCGATTTTCCGCATGAAGTAACTGTGTTTGTGCTTGTTTAATAGTCCAGATTACTACTCTTATTTCTAAATTCTGTCCAGGCTTGAGAAACCTGAGAATATCATAATTTATGTGCTGTCCATGCTTGCGCGGCACTTCGCCTGGATCCAGGCATACTCTAAATCGGTACATTTTATTGACCAATTTCTAACAAACTGTGTCGAACGTTATCGTGGTTTCCACTATTGTACCGAACTGCCATTAGGTTTACTCATATAAGTATATTTCACCCTACTTTTGAAACGTCTTTTGTCATTGTACCCCAGTTTAGCCTTAGGTCGGGTTCTTTGTACGTCTTTTCAAATTCACATGACTAAAGCAGCGACACAGAGAAATTTTCGGTAGTTCAATCTAATCGTAACTCATGGCCTTTTTCGTCTTCTATCATGCGTGCAGCTCATCTCCCGGCAACATTAAACTGCCTTTTCTCTCTAAATTTTAATCACATTAGCAAGTAGATCCGAACATTTATTATTCTTTCCTTGGGTCGCCTTTCGTTGGAAGTAGTTTACATTTTCCGCGATTTGAAAGCCAAAAATGTGTCAGTGGTTCGATTGTTCGTAGTCGCGGTTAAACGAACAAGCTTTAGGTCACGTTTGAATTTCTCCTCGTAATAAATCTTTATCTGCTACTTTGCTTTGCTCTTTATATGTGATGCGCCCACTTCTGTCATCGTGACTTTTTTATCAAGATATCTGGATGCATGTTATTGGATTGTATGTTCAATAGCAATAAGACCTGATGCTTTGGAATGATCGATAACGCTGTTTAGCAACCACCGAAAATATGTTTCGCACGTAATTTAAATTGTAATTCTAGCATATTGAGTTGTAGCCGTGTCAGTTTCAAACTTGGAGACATTTAGCTCATCCACAACTTGCCTAAGCATTGTTTATGGGAATTGCCGCTCTCTATTAATTGGGTCAATACCAATTATTTGTATTAATTTGAAGAGTTGCAACGCTTCATCCAGTTCACCTTTGATTGATAGTTAGCTATTTGCAATGCACACTAAGAGGCATTGCAGTGAAAGTCTCAAGGAAGCTGTCGTGCTGATGTGGCTCTACTTGCTCACGAAA
>JACCGJ010002484.1:0-21279 GCA_013407085.1 Atriophallophorus winterbourni
GGCTCAAAACAGTAAAGGGGAGAGTGGTGTTGTGTCTACGCTGCATAGACTTGTCCGCTGTGTGCGTTGACTTGTTGATTTCCGATCGATCACTCACTCACGCGCCACGCTTTTAAACTTTGTCCATCGATAATATAACACTGGTTTCGGACACAAGTCCGGTCGTTTGTTCTTGCTGTTCTTTCGGGAATAAGTGCTTTGTGCTTACTTATGAATATAACAAACACCATGACATGTGATAAGATATCATGCAAATTTGGTAAAATTAAACAAAAACATACGAGAGCAGGTGTCTTGTTGTCAAGCTACATAAATCGGTGAACCCTGTTAATCCTTCCACATATTTTTTTAATTTTTTACAATTAACTCTGACTATACGTTTTTACACAATGTCAACATGGGTTCGTTTTTGACGCGCACAGGTCGAAAGAATTAAGTGATACCGCATTGTCGAATCGAAACATTTTGCTGCCTCACACGTAAAAATTTTAATAGTTTATCGAAACAATCGTTGAAAGAGAAAAAACAAGCATCTTACAGGTTGACAATTTCCTATACGTCATGCAATTTCTCGTATACCTTCTCGTATTACCTTCTATCTAATCTTCGAATGTGCGATATTTTTGGTCTAAATTTGATGAAATCTTTTTGCTTCTTAGTTCAGATCCTTACATTAATTGCTGTGTCAATTTTTTTCAATAAACTTGGTACTATTCGGAAATTGACACTGATTTAATTAATATAGACTGTTTATCTTCGTTTGTATCGGACCTGCCTTATTGCAAATCGTGGTGGTGGAGATATTTATTTTGTCCACAAAGTGTGGTTTGCCTTTAGTAAAATTATTTTTAACTTTGACAATGCTTAAGTTTTTTGTTTTGCTGTTAAATGTAAATCACGACATCTTTCTAATTTTCAATCATTTAGTTTGATAAATGCGCATGTTGTCCACAACTGTCATTTTGATACTTCATGCATCTTTTGATGAACTTCTTATTAAAAGTGTCACGTTTCAAAACTCTTTGCTCGTATTTGTTGAAGACATAATCATTCGAATCTTGTTTCCTCTCTTATCTTTCACAAATAATTGTTTAATTTTCTGAAGCGTGTATGGATTATGATCAGACAAATGCCTCACAACATTTTCATGCTTGTAATCTGCCCCGATCAGTAATTCTGACTCTTATATTATCACGATTCTCCATAAAATCTACGTAAATGCGGGGCATAATTACCTGACTCGCAGAATCCACAGAGAACTGACTAACAGAGCTTGTGAACCTGACAATGCTTCAACCATGAGAAAAATGCTCAACTACAATGAATTCAATAGTTTCTAGTTTCATTTCACATGAATGTGATGTTTTTACTTCGTATCTAAATCTTTTTCGTCCGCCCTGATCGTCTTTTCTCCATCCATTAGAAGCACCCCCGAAGACCGAAAGGAGAGGGCATTCAAAACACGTGTATAATATATTGTTTTTCAGCTGTCTGTGTCTAATAAGATTGAGATTCAACGTCTTATGAAGTTGTACACGAATGCCACAATGAAAACAGAAAAGAGTAGTCAATTCTTGAACGCGCTCAAATAATTGTTTGGCAAAGACAGAAAGGAATTTACTTCTATCCCCGATATTAATGCTTTGAATGAATCTATTTTATCCCTTCCCGTTAATGCAAATGTATACACCAATTTTATTTTACCCCAGTCTTCATTTTCAACTACATCTTTCACCAACCAATCAAAAGATTTGTGCGCTTTTTTGCTGCATTTCGCTCAAAGTCTGTGGGGCCTAACAATCTTTCCCAACTTTTACTAAAAGAATGCGCGTGTGAATTTTCTTTGCTTATTTCATCTATTTTCAATAGATGCATAGAGAACTTTATAATGCCTGACTGTTGGATGCCGGTACTCCTAACTCCAATTCACAAAAGCGATCATGGGATGTACCGCCTCATCACTTGTACGTCGCAGTTAGTCAAAGTACTGTTCTTCAACGCACGGTTTTGAGTTTTGCATACCGGAAGAATCGTTCGACGTTTGATGCACTTGCTGTGCTAACAGACCACGTATCCCGTTTAGTTGATTCTAAATCAAAAACCGTGCATGTTTGTACACTAACGCATTCAACAGTGTTTTCAGGATTACTTTGATGAAAGAACTTTATGACTGTGGTGTCCCTATGAACATACTTCCTGAGATTTCCTCCTACTTTGATAGCCGTGTGCAATAAACGGTCGTAAATGTCACAATCCCCTATTCGATCCAGTACCTTGCGGTGTCCTGCAGGGCGCAATTCTTTTCCTCTTCTTATTCTTTGTTTATACTTCTGATCTTTCGAATTCCATTTCACCATTACTCTCAAATACCATAACAACTTTGCCCGTGTGTGAGTATTGTGTTGAATAACAATCAATACTAATCGATAATTCTGTAATTCAAATTCTCGTTGTTAGTTACATTAATTAATACACGCTGTGTGATTCAAGTGAGTGTGGTTATTCTCAATTCAATTCCTGGGTTGGTTGATTCACTCAATTCAATACAATTCAATTCATCACAATTGGCGTCGCGATCAGCTATGTCGTTCGGACCTCTCAATATTCATGGAACTCCCAGAGAAATTGAAGATTATCTGGAACGTTTTGAACTTTGGTGTCTCACCAAGGGTGAAATGCCTGATTCAATTATCACTGCGCATTTTCTCACTTCAGCAGGAGAAGATGCTTATGCTTTGCTGAAAAATTTATCATTCCCTATCCTACCTGCCAAGAAGACTTTCAATGAATTGAAATCTATTCTATTAGCGCATGTCACTCCGAAAAATTTCGAAATTGCTGAACGTGCACGCTTTAATACAATGCAAAGACAAGAAAACCAATCTATTCGTCAATTTATCCTGGAATTGCAAATACAGGCTACACGTTGTGCATTCGAAGATAAACTATATGATCATTTAAGAGATCGTTTAATTGCTGGTATCAATGAACCTGATTTATATCGCCAGTTATTGATGTTGAAGAATCCAACCTATGAAAATGTCAAGACAATATGCGAACATTATGAAGATGTTTCAAAAGAAATTATTCGTCAAATTAATGCTGACACTCAAACAGTTTTGTTCGGAACCTCTAGATCTAAACCTCAGTCCAGCAACCAACCACAGCGACAAAGTGATTCTGATGTCAAACCAGACGGAGTAAGCAAATTCGGCAAAAGCAAGTCTAATTTTGACAATCAGAAGTTTGGAAAATGTGCATCTTGTGGCAAGTTACATTCTCGATTTACTTGTCGATTTCGTAATGCTAAATGTTTTAAGTGTGGTAAACTTGGACATATTCAGACAGTTTGTCGAAATTCTAAGACATGTTATGTGCATAGTAATAATACAAAAGTCGTCAATGTTGAAAATCAAATCAGCTCACTATCATTATCAGTGTCGCCATACACAGTGTCTCATATTCGTAAACGTATATTCAGTAGTTATGGTTCCAAAGAATTTATACTTGATACAGGAAATGTGGAATCATTGATTTCATTGAATGACTTGAAACATTTTGCCCCTGATGCTCAAATTTATCAATCTGACATTTCGATTCACGGCGTTACAGGACATTCTGTACCTGTTGTCGGAGTTTGCTCTATTCCAGTCAGATATGGTACTGCAAAACCAGTCGAGTGTTCATTCATTGTCACGAAATCTAGTCCACCAATCCTTGGATTGAAATCGCTGAAGTTAATCAATATTGACTTTTCCTTTTTGTCTACAAGTTCATTATCAAAAATTGACTCTCATGCAATGAAAGATTCAATTCGTCAGTGTGCATCGCATTCCGGTGACATGAACATAAAACCTGTTCATTTAGAAATAACTGGTGATCCTACAATTTTGAAACGTCGCCTTATTCCATATGGACTCCGAGAACCTGTCGGAAAAGTCAAGGCTCTAATGCATGCAAACGATGATGATACGTTAACTATGCCGCTTGGCGAAAAACGAAACGTTGACTTTCATACATCCTATCATAGTATGGAGAACGCTCCCGTTACTCTGGATATTCAAACTGCATCTGGAAAGACAGTTCGACCGATTTCTAACAGTGCCATTGATCGTGCTAAAGCTCTTTTGTTTGATGATGAAAATTTGACTTCCCTATCAACCGACTCAAGCGCTACTCCTGTTAACACGTCCACATCTGCCCGTATCATTGATTCAAACGGAAAATCTAGTTTTTATTACCAAGAGAGTGGCTTCAAAGTTAGCAAACTTCAGAATTCATCAGATACCATTTCAAATAAATTACCGAATTCATCTTATCAAGCGCATTCAGCACTGCCTTCTAGCTCATTTAAACGATCAGATAATGTACTTTTCAAAACCGCAAGAGGAAAAGCGTTACTGACACCTTCGACTACTGCTATTGATAAAGCGAGACAATTGTTGGCAACTGTGGATGACGTTTCGGGTTCGCTGGAATCTCCGTGTGTTCAATCAATTCAACCTGCAGTCACTGGATATGCTTCTGATGAACAAGCAACAAACTTGTCACATACTTTGTCTTCCGAGAATACTGAATCAAGTGAACCTGTCAGAGAATCGGAAAGACTGACGAACAAACCTATTCCAGATTACAAAAATCCGAGGACGATTAGGAGCTGCGGTGGTTGTGATGATTGTTTGAATAACAATCAATACTAATCGATAATTCTGTAATTCAAATTCTCGTTGTTAGTTACATTAATTAATACCCGCTGTGTGATTTAAGTGAGTGTGGTTATTCTCAATTCAATTCCTGGGTTGGTTGATTCACTCAATTCAATACAATTCAATTCATCACACATTGATTTTGGACCATCATAATGTGCTGCCCCTCCTGCTCACAATCTATGATAATACCCAGGCCCAGGGGTCATCCTTAACCTAATCTTCTGTCTCACAACACATAATGACGGCCACACAAGCCAGAAACCGGTAGTAGACTGTAAGTTCGGGGGATGTGAGCAACACATTACTTTGGTAAAGAGGTAATGTTCTAGAACTTGGTTGGTTATCGACGTCGAAACCCTCTGCGGTTTACTTTAATGGTTCTGAGTTCTTTAGAAGAACTTGTTTCAAGTATCAGAGCGTTACGTTATCACAAAGTTTCAACTTGAGTGATCGTTCGATGGCCTAAGGGTTCGATATCCAACTTTCTGCGTTTCCTATTCGTTCCACGTGATGTAGTTAGACATTTTGATTCTTTCTGCATTGTTACCCACTTTCTCTAAGCACCCCCCATAATTTTTTCTGGTCTAATTTAAAAAAGTTTTTTGATTATCACAAATGGCATTGTTGTTATCGCACGACTAAGCTATGCCTCTAGCGAGTGAATTCGAGATATGGTCGTCGAACGACATTTCTGTGAATGTGACATATTAATCAAACACATTTCTTCCGATAATGCACACACAGCTTGAGGTTCTTATAAATAGCGAATGGTTCTCATTTACGCAAAGCAAATGACTTGTACCTTATTCGAGAACTTAAACGTTCAGCAATTATTTCATCCCTTGCGTTGCGCGTTATTTGGTTGATCAATCGAATGTTGTTCTTGATCAAAGGAGGTGACTGACAGTGTGAATTTCGACATTGAATCCACACCCTGACGTTGTTTACATAATGTTTTTTTCCAAAAACATTTTCGTGTGGTTGAATAATAATAATTATTATTTCTGGAAATTAGTGTACACAACTGACACAATTTTCTTCTCGCCCTATTTGGCTTGAGTTTGTATCACTGTAACACCGCTTGTTTTTCCTCATCAAAACATTGACCTTGACAATTATAACTTCCGTTCGTGCGTGTATCGTGACCGCTCTGTACACGTTTTGGCTACCGCTATATATTTCCAGTCAACCTGCGTTTTCTCCTACTCTAGTGGGACGTTATTGTGGTAATCTGGTCAACTACAAATTGGTGAGCCCGACATACACGCATTCTTCGTGTATCTTTTCCGGTACGTCAAACTTTTTCCGCTTCACATCGGAGTTTTCAGGTAATTTTTAACCTCGTTTAATCGTGCATTTTATTTGCATCAATTGCTCCTGTTTATCATGAGTGATTCCAAACGCTTTATTTTGGCTTCGACTGTCATCACAATACCCAGCTTTATTCCACAGGACCCTGAGTATTGGTTTCATTTTTTTAGAAACTGAATTTAGTTCTAAAAATATAATTGATGACTCCGCCATGTTTTCACATTTAACGCAGAAACTCCATGCGGATGTCTTATTACAGGTACGCGACGCAGTCCTGACAGCACCCATAGGTGACCGTTACCGTATCGTCAAACAAGCCGTAATTTCTCGCACGGTTCCGTCTGAACGATCTAGGCTACAATAGCTGTTTGGCAACTTAGAAATTGCCAACAAAAAGCCATCTACCATACTAATGGAGATGCGCCGCCTGCTAGGGTCATCGCACATGGACGAGTCCTTACTAAAGGAACTGTGGCTCCAGCGCTTACCTGAGTGCGTGCAACCCATCTTGGTTGCTGCGAAAAGCACTCCGGTATCTGAGCTTTCAGAAATGGCGGACAAGATCACTGAATGTATCTGTCCCTACCCAGATACTCATATTTCCACGGTAACCACATGAAGATCACGCACACAGTAATATAACGGAAGTCAGCAATGCAGATCTGCTGGCTGAGGTTGCGGCTTTACGCAATGAGTTTCGACACCTCGCACTCAACAATAAGTTACGATCTCGCACCCCATCCCGTCGACACTTGAGTAGTCACACTCGGTCACCCGTTTGCTGGATACATCAGAAATACGGCGACGATGCGCGGCGTTGCATCAAACCTTGCGCCCATCGCACATCGGGCCGACAGCTAACGAAGACTACCGTCGTCGGCCTGAAGAAATTACGTCGTCTTCTCCACATCAAGATAAATCCACGGGTCTACGTGACGGACCAAAATCCAGTAGGGACGTTCGCACAAGCGCTAAAGAGTGCGGTAATTGTCAACGCTCGAAAATCAACCGACACACAAAAAGCCCATTGAGAGCTTTCGTCGAACCGGATAAGCGTTTCTCGCACAGGCACGTAGACCTCGTTGGCCCGTTACCACCTACAAGTGTCTCTACATATGTCTCCCCTGCTAGGCAATCACCATTTGCCTATGGAGATTACGTGACGCGCTTGCGACACGGTAGGAGTCGTTTCCACCCACCATCCCAGCAACTTCAAGCCAAACAGTCCCACATGCCGAAGGAGTTGGCACATTGCCAGCATGTCTTTCTCCGAAACGACATGGTGAAGCAACCTCTTCACCCTCCTTATGCTGGACCATTTAAGGTAATTCGGCTGTCCCGAAAAACAGTTGTGATTGAACGCGCCGGTCGACACGACACGGTCTCGATTGACAGAGTAAACCAGCGTTTCTGGACAATGCAGTTGACTCAGCTAATCCGCCAGACCCAAACCCAACACCACCGGTGATAACCCCTACCTTAACCTCGACTATCTCAACGCCTGCCACCACAACAGCTAGGCGAGCGAAACGGCAACCCGTAAGGTTCGCCGACTATGTGGCTCACTTTTAAAGTGTTACCACTTGGTCTATGCCCGTGCATGTTTTACGTACTTCATCACTATAACTCGGTCGTGGCCATAAAGCCATGCACCAGAGAGTTTTTCTTCTTCTGACTTCTCAGGTACACATGCGCCTCCAGCTGTGGAAACGTGGCACGCGCCACCCCCGGATCACCGATGCTTGTCGCCATTCTATCCGGTAACCTGGAATACACGCATCCTTCGTGTATCCCCTAGGTACGCATGTACCTCCCGCAGTGGAAACCGTGGCACGCGCCACCCCCGGATCACCGACGCTTGTCGCCATCCTACCCGGCAGCCCCAAACATGAGCACATGCCGGCCAACACTGGCAGTCTCCCAAGAAGGTCTTCATTGACCGTGTCGGCAAGCATTACACTGTCTCAATCGACAGAGTCAAATTGGCTTTCATGGACGAGGAAGTTATCCCAAATGACCCAACGCCAACCCCGGCACCACTGGTCATTACCCCTCCTGTACCTACAGCTAACCAAGAGCCGGCCACTACAGGAACCAAACATGCCAAACGGCAACCCGTTCGATTCGCTGATTTTGTTGTAAATAGTTAATACTTTCATATCTTTTGGCATACACGCGTGCATTATTTCGTACCTCATTCTAATCACTCGGTCGTGGCACTAAACCCATGCACCAGGGATTTTTCTTTTCTTTCTTCTCTCAGATACGCACACACCCACCGCTGATGCCACCGAATCGAGCACCCTTCCTGACCCACCTACGATTGCCTCCAACTCACCCGGTAGCCCCAACCATCAACACGAGCACCATTGTTCCAATACGCCTGTCATGTCTCACAAGGTGTTTACCAGCCCAGATTGACACGCCAACCGATTCGCTTGGTGCAGCCGTTTACCATCCTTCTTTGGGACGCAGGAAATTCTGTACAGGGACTGTGTTTTCGAAGCCTCTGGTTGTCAGGCCTACGAATGCGCCTGTTTTGCTCAAATTGGGTTCATACTAAGACCACGCCAAACGGGAAAATCCCGCTAGCAGCTGTTCACTCAGTGTGAGGCGACTCGGCAGTACGTTCACTCACATGTGAGGCGCTACTTGACTCAGTCCCGATCGGTTCACCGTACATCCTACTCTAGAAACACCGAAGATCGACCTACGCAGACCGAGCGCCCTGGCTGACTTCTATGTGACTGGTTGCTGAGAGACTACGTTCCTACCCGGGGTAACCTGACACCCGCATGCCCTACGCTACTGGCAACTCCGGATTAGAAGTCTTCGCTGTCCAGACTTCTTGGAGGGAGGCTGTGTAACACCGCTTGTTTTTCCTCATCAAAACATTGACCTTGACAATTATAACTTCCGTTCGTGCGTGCCTCGTGACCGCTCTCTACACGTTTTGGCTACCGCTATATATTTCCAGTCAACCTGCGTTTTCTTCTACTCTAGTGGGACGTTATTGTAGTAATCTCGTCAACTACATCACTCTCATGAGGGCCTAGGATAGTGCCGCATACCATTTCCGCTGTAAAAAAAACCCGTTTTTACTAGATATGAGCGCATATGTCGAGAAGGGCCAATAGATGTTTATCTGTCTAATATTCCGTAAATTCATTTGGAATTAATGTAGATTTTAAATGTTGATGAATTTGTTCAACTGGAGATTTGACGCAAAATGATAACAAATAATTTTGATGTGATTAGTGCCTATAAGATAATGTACCTCGCGAAAACGTTATATTTGACATAGCATATCGTAGTAACAGAAGTTCAGAATCCATAAACTCTGATCAAGTTCTTTAGAAGATTTTCAAAATGTGTCTACTATTGGTAATACTAACAGTTATGGACTAGCACATGAAACAATCTAAATGAATTGTTAAACAATTTGAGATTGCCGAAGGAACAATGATGTCTTACTGTACATGCTTGACATGATGGCTCACTTATGAAAATTATCCTGTAACACTAGGTATATGACTTTTCCATTTGCTCCATCCACAGTGGTAAATAGATTTTACTAAACTTTTATTAGCATCATGATGCTTTAGCCAAACATAACAATAAATGATTAGCTCGTGAGTAGCACAAATGCTGAGATGTCCAAGAGCATACAAATGTTTGAAAATTGTGTTCCTTTATTGACAAATAACGATGTCAAATAGAGTGTAGTTATTTTTTTCGAAATCTGTGCCGTGTTAACTTGATAACTTTGTAATCCATTTTCATATTGCTGAAACACTGCTAATTGCTAAAAATGCCATACTTCAAATCCAATTTTGATTGAATGATTGTACCAGGTTGCTTTAGGAAAAACAAATCTGAAATTTTGTTCAATGAAGCAGTCAAACAGCGCATGACACTAATATGGAACTTTTAACCTAAAGTTTATCTCGTTGTTTACAATTATCGTCTGATGCAAGTGATTCAACTGAAATTTCAACACTCATGACTTGCTCTTTCTGGTGTGCAACACAATAAGCTAGAACCCGCTTATCCAAACAGCAATACAAACAAATCCACCATGGAAAAATTACAATTGAACAGTTTGATAAATTTATACATATCTTTACCTTTTTAATGCATGTACAGCACCAAATCAATAACAAGGTATACAGAATAAAACGAATAAAATATATAATGAAGTAAACACCGTAATCTCACCATTCTGAGACTAACTCCTTCTTTCTTTTTCACAAGATAATAAACACTCCTTGTTTCTTCTCACTTTAAGATTCAATTTAATTTAATTCTTCCTTAACATCAAGCACAGATGTTCGCCACGCACAATGTATTTGCTCGCTCCGTAAGAAACTTCAAGCGTTTGACAGCACAATAGCTTCAAAGATGTCTAGATAATAATCTCACAGAAATTCTACGATTTCTACCAATTTTCTCCATTGGTCGGCAGAATATGTCATAATCTCACGCTAAGTTACTAACATACGATGATTGAATCCAGCGCACACATCCAAGTAGTCACAGCGTGGTGCCCACCTTTTGATAAAATGAATACCTCAATTTACTTCAGAAGACAATATATAATACTCTTGCATGCAGGTAAACGATCAGGCCCTGCTGAATTATATATGAACAACATCAACATTAAAATTAGTTTAAGCACACCAGCTTTCACCAACTAAAGACAAGGCACGAGTGCGAATTTTGGTCAATCCATGTTTCTTTGAACATCAACAACTATGCCCTAAGAATGAACTCCCAATTTCGCCCTCAATCAAATTTTCCTGATTTGTTTTACTATCAGATAAATCAATAATATCGGCTTGTAGTTAGTAGGACGGATTCAGTCCTGATTTAAGGTACTAACTGTTAAAGATCTTCGAAAATCGTAACCAGCGGATTGCATAATGCTTTAAGGGGCGCGCATAAAATCAACTGATGAATAACTTCTGTTTATGGCGTTGGTTTTGTGTCTATCTTTTTGAAAGTATTTCAACCGTCCTTATATCTACATCGGGTTTGAAATCGACCTCACGGTTTAAGCAACTGAACAAGGATCAATTTTTTCAATACAGTAACGGCTTATGATTAGCGACCACAGCATTTGAAGTTGCTACAAAAGAATATGATGCAAGTACTTATAATCACTGCAATGATCGCTAAAGATTCTTGTCTGTTCCTTTTGAAGCAGCAAGTCAAATTCGTTTTTCAAGTTCTTTACATTATAGTATATCATATATGAAGTTACAGAGCCCTCCAAATGCATATCGTCAAAGGCTCCCGGTGAAGGCTCAGCCTTATATTCAAAACCAAAAAATGCACAAGGCGCTTGTCACTTCCGTCTGAATTCATGCGCTCGCCTATCCCCCAGTAGCTTCTAGCATTTTTAATCTATACTCTTGTGAAACATCTTGCAGGATAAGAATTTTTCTACACTTTAAACAGCAACATCTCTTTAGACGTGAGTTTATTAATTTGGTTGAGTCTGAAATAATCTTCAAATGACTTGGTCTGTTTCTTATCGCTAGCTTGTGGGCCAAACAAAATTTCGTACGTATTGTGATGCTCTTTTCCCTTCATTGAAAAAGTGAGCAAAAATCGATTTAAGGAATCGCGTTCTATTTTAATCCTGGACTCCGCTGGAGCATTTTTGAGGATGACGCAGGATTCTAAGCTATTATTCTTGGTTAACCTCTTAATTTTATAATCATTAAAAACCATCATTAGCTCAGGAAACTTCTGCACTTAGAATTGTTCATAAACCTTCTTCGCATCTGTTTAACTGTAACAATTTTGGAAGCGGTAATTGAGTGAGAGAACAACGTCGCAAATTTTCACACAAATTCTGATTGTACAATGGTTTGCTCTCGCAGTAGATGAGATTTCAGTGAATATTGAGGAATTCATCCTTAGATTGCGTGCGTTTTTGTTATATTCACATACAACATTAATTCCGAGACAACCACAGAAAAACGAGAACGTCGCGCGTTGAAGGACTATATTATTATGTTCTTTGACTATGTACACAGATTATTTTATAGATGAATAATGTTAACTGAGCTGAAGAACAAAGCATCAATGAAGTGAGAGTGATAAAGATTGAAAAAATCGATAGATCAATATACTGCTATCGGTAATCCAAATAATTTATAATGTCTAATTTAACGAATCAAGGTGATATAAAATACTGGACTGTACGAATAAGTATAAAACTTCACCCTCGAGCGTCTAAAGGTTCAAAAGACGCTCGATATCGGCTAAAGTATTGAGAAATGGTTTCCAGACTCTACACAGTTCGGATATAACATGTGTATGATGCAACCCAGGACGTTTAAAGCATGATACTAGATTGCGTCAGTTGGTACAATAGTCTGTCAGATTTTTCTGCTATTTGACACTTCTGCTTGAACGGGTTTGCCACACTGAAGTGGGATTGGTAAAGACTTATGGTCATTGTTCTGGGGGCTGAGTCGGTTGAGGGGACTGTGGAAAACATAAGTGATAATAGATGGAACAGGGTGTTTTGGTTCAGTGGAGAGCGATGCATGTGTTTCGGACTGGAGGGCAAATTCGAAAAATTCAAGTTTCGAACGGCCAATACTAACCGTATCTTGAAAATTATTTTAATCAATGACGAAATATTTTGGTTGTCTTTTAATCACCGTAAATGATTCAGTGTATGGAGGTTGGATAGGTTTGCGAACTTGGGAGCTTCTAACGAAAAACGAAAGAACATGTCTACAAATCAATTAGGACATAGATAAAATGAGTGTGTGGTCGAGTTGAAAGTGAACGCAACTCTCGCATGATTGTACGCGCGCGGTTTACGCTATGTGAGATGTTGACGTTAACAGGAAGTTAAGAGGAAGCTATGTGTTCCCCAGCATGGAGGATAGTGGTGCTATGTAGCAACTCTGCTGTTTAACTCACGAAATCCTATTCTTATAGAGGTACGAATACACAAAAGAATCAAAAGTAAGTGTTCAAACCAGCACTTCGTCTCTCCTTGTGACATTAGGCGGCTATATGTTAACGATGTAATTGCTTCATTAGATCGTTAGAGCAAGGTTTAAATGCGCAAGTCTGAATGTGGTTTACTCCCAGCAACGTATTTTTTTCACGAAACAACGTGGATTAAAATTGCGAGCCGCGATCAGTAGTAATGTTAGAAGAAACACAGTTATTGCTAATCCAGTTTTGAAAGAATATTTTATCGACAGTGTGCGCTGTGATATCGGCAATTGGAGCAGCAACGGGTCAGCACGTGAAACGGTCAATAAAAGTGAGAATATATGTGAAACCGCTTGATATAGCAAGAGGGCCGAGTAGATTCGTGTGCACATGCTGAAAACGTTCGTGCGCTCGAGGGAAAGCTTCAGAGGCGCTGAACTCTATTGCGTAATCATTAGTTGCTAGATTTGGTCCATAGATGAATATTTTTCTGCATGTCTGACCAAACAAAACGGTCGCCTATGAATGTGCGCGTGGCTCGAATACCTGGGTGGGATTTTATCTTACGGACTAGTGGTGTTTTCTGACGAAATGCATTCTAGCGACGGCTTCACCTTTCGAGCCCCCTCGTCTCGGCTCACAGAACAATGCTTGTATTCCGAATCCTATCTTTTCAAGTGACAGCGTTATTCAGTACAATAGTTTTAAGAAACGGGAGAAATGGAAATAGAGAAAATGGCAGTATTGTTGTTCGCTGCATGTTGATATTATTGTCTCCGATATCCCGTTGTTAGTTGCCTCGCGCCATTTGAATATTTTGAAAGTGGTCGATATCACTGACCGAGTGGCGAAGCTCGATAAATGTACGCGTGATACTGACAAACTTTTGAATTGTGTGTTTGCGAAAGGTAGAATAAGTATAAGTGTACAATGATGAATGTATAGAGACACTGGTCTGTTACATAGCTCCCCATCAGTGCTGAGAACACTGGGTGCTGATCGTCGGGATTAAAAATGGCGATTCGAGGGCCTAAAAATATATATCATTTGTTCTAAGCACGACCAGCAAACTCGCTATCCAGAGTTTAGGAACGGAAAAGTTGAAGTGGCCAATCGCAGACATTCACTCCGATGATCTCCGAAGGTATTCTTCACTGGAAGTTAGGTCTTCTCCTTTCGAGGTGATTTCGTCCTCACCATACCATGTAAAGAAAAAGAGAAGTGGGCCAAATTGTGTTCTTCGGTCTGCTACACGAAAAGCAATGGAGTTAGTCAAATATCTGTATGTAAGTGAGTGGGGAATGATAGACTGTGGTCTAGAGATTGAAAAAAATAACGAAGTAAGGGTAAATTTGAATTACGTAGAAGACCATATTTGATGAGGTTTGAAATAGAAAATTGATAATGTTGAAGTTCAAGGTACTTCTGTTTTGCAAGTGCTAACTGCTCGAGATCGAATAGAGGCTGGTTTACTGCATGTCTGCGTTAGAAAAATGCGTCGGCAACTATGTCAGAAAATTCAGATTGATAGCAAATGTCACTGGTAAATTATGAGATATAATCCAGCTTGGGGTGAATATAGATCCAAGGCTGCATCAAGCGCAAATTTAAAAGGTTTGTGATCGGACCAGACCCCGAAATCACGGCCTTCAAGTCAATGTCAAAAATATCGTATCTCATAATAGATAGTAAGTATCTCAAGACCTAACGTACTGTATCGTATTTGAGCTGGTTGAAGAAGACAAGAAAAAATGCGAGTAACTAGATGATATTGAATACTTCTTGTTGAAGGACTGCGCTCAATGCTTCTTGTAATCTATCTGTAGGCAGGGGCAGTTGCGCTTCAGGGTAAGTGGATATGTAAGCCAGTTAAATAATAAATAAATCGTATATAATGGAAAATAGATTATCTTGGATCGCAGATAATTTAGTAATCAATTTGGCAACCAAGAATTGCGAGTGAGCTCATCGAAACAGACAGGATTAAACACAATGACATAGTGGGATAGATGTTCGAATGCTTCATAAAATGTTTGATATGTTCAGTTAAATATGCACTAGATATTAAGGCATCATCAAAATATGCGGAGACGAAAAATAGACCTAGAAAATTTGATTCACGAATCGCTTGAAGATCTGTGTAGCGTTGAGTGAACCAAATAGTATCCTGAGAAATTTGAACAGATCAAATGGAGTGGTGATGGCACCTTTGGAATATCTTCGTTAGCTACGAAAATGTGATTAAATGCGGGCACTAAATCTAACTTCGAAAACACAGATGTTTCGTTGATCGACAGTGCAATGTCATATTTCAGTGAAATAGAATATCGGTCTGTGATCGTAACGCGATTAAAAGCAAGATAATCACGAGATGAACGCCAGATGTCCGGTTTGTTCTTGTCGACCATATAAAGAGGAACGGCCCAAGGTGATTTGGATGGACGGATTATTCCGAGTTCCATCAAATGCTACAACTTTTCTTTGGCAGCCTCGAGTTTGTTAGGTTGCAGCTTGCGTGATCTACTGGAAACCGGAGGTCCGTGGGTTGAAATATGTTGTCTGATGTCATGTTTGAGACGCGTGTCGTGTGCGCAAGGTTTAAAGATATCCGGAAATTTCTTCAGAGAGTAGCGTAATTCGGTGCAGTATCCGGAATCAGGGCGCCAATAGTTTGAATCTTACGTCGCAGGCTGAAGTGGATGGTGAGTGATCGTTGGCAGTATGATGTGATTCGTTTGCAGCTTGTAGAGTCAATGAAGAGTGTTTTCTGCGTTCGGAGTTTGTGGGTGGGATGACGCTCAGTTGGGCTCTAGTGTTGATCAGGAAACGCATCTATATCAAACCTTTAGTGACATAAAATCAGCTATCTGCCGCCACTAATACATGTTTTCTGATTTTCATGTTGCGCATTGAAGTTGGATGGAAACGTGCAATGAGTGACTTTCACACCGAAACGGCGTTGATAGTAGCATAAGCCTGTTTTTCTTGTTCCATTGGGTGATTTGTTTTAGAATGTTGGTTCTTTTCAATGCGAAAATTGCTTCGACTTCTATTAATGTGTTGTATTTATCGATTCAAAACGCTGATCTGGGATTTCATATCAGATATATCATTGTTCAAATTTGTGCTGGAATTACTAGGAGTAGGGAGGGTTGGCTAGCCGCGCAAATTCATGCAATACGAGAGATCTGAAAGACTACATCTGCAACTTGGGCAAGCTTGTCTAGGTTACTGCCGGCTTCAGTGATAACCAGAACTTTGCGGAAATCATTCAGCAAACTCAACAAACAGATCGGTCGTGACACTTGTTCGTCGAACGTCTGTGCCCCCAAGTAGCTTTATCAAATGCTGTAATTGTTGTGATGGTGTATGATCATCTTACTCCACGCCAGATAGAATTTTTCGGAAGTTATGCTCATCCGTTGAACCAATTCCAGAGATAACTGCAAATTTGATTATATCGTAAAGAACTTTGGCAGGTTGAATATAAATGAAATCAACAACTATTCTAGCAATCTAGGTTTGGAAGCATTCCGTCAACACTTTTCTGCATTGCATTCCTTCTGGTCTTCTTTATTTGTATTAGGGTCCTTGGTCGAATAGAATCGAGTAGATGTTAGTGAGGAAATGCTCCTAAAAATTGCGTTTATTCCTGTTATATCCACATACTATATTGATTCCCAGACAAACACCGGATAACGTTGATCAATTGCGCAGAGAAGGAGTAAATTATTATTATTTTTATTGACTATCAGTGGATTCCAGATTACTTTCGTACCAGAAGAAATTTGTGAAAATATTGTTTGAAGTGGTGGATGCTTTTTGTGTCATACCACCGAAAGAAATCTGGACGCTTGATTGGCTCGTTAGCCACTTACTGTGTAAACTGAACTGAACTGACTATTTACAAATGGTATTTGACAAATGAATAAAGTTTACCGAGTTACCAAACAGAGCATCAATTGAGTGTAAGTGATGTCTATAAAAAATTGATAGATCAGTATAGTGCTGTCGGTAATCGAAATGAAACGATAATGTTTAAGTTAACAAATTAAGATGATACAAAGCATAAGAATGTACAAATCATTGCAAGTGGTCTTTTTCCCCCGATAAAAATCATTCCCTATCTATGTTCTTTACTTCTAGCACTTTTGTGGGTTTTCGCAACTTTGTTCACAACTTAGCGCCGACTACCTGAATGTTTCCATTTCGACGGTGGAAGACATATCTCACATAACGCGTAAATAATATCGCAAAATTCTTCTGATTCCATAGGAGAAACCTAGCAATGAGAACATCGGTCATTCTTAACCCGGATGCAGCGCAAAATGCTATTCAGTCACAGACGGCAAACCGAACAGCACTTCGCCACTAGTCTTGCTGTCCGACCCAGATGACGTTGATTGTCTTAGCGCAATTGACGATGGCACCCGAGAAGATGACTCCAGTAGTTGCTCCTCTTCTATGGATGCGGTCTCAATTGTCAGTCAACGGTCCGTTACGTTAACGCAAGAGGCCGCCGAAACAGATTCTCCCACTCTAAGTAGCACGCCAAAAACCGTGCAGCTCCCTCGGGTGCTTCGACCGAGGGCCAAACAGAATTAGTTTCAGAAGCACGAATAACCAGTGCCCAAGTATTGTATGCAAATGTATGCGGCATCAGGAATAAGTGGACTGAACTTTCTCTCTACGTGGCTCAGTTACACCCAAGGGTTATTCCGCTTTCTGAGACCTGGCTGTCTGCGATTGATGAGGTGCCGGTAAACATCAGTGAACAGTATCTCGTCATAAGATGCGATGAGCCGGGCGATAGGAGAGGCGGTGGCGTTGCACTGCTCTTGGACTATGGTTTGCACAACATGGGTGCAGGGATATCTCTAGTCATTGAAAAAGTCCAAGTTGTTACGAGTATCCTGACTTTCTACAAGTCATCGCTCGCAATTGCTTGTGTCTACGTCACTCCCGGTGCATCCCAACAGGAGTTTACACAGCTTATTGAGACACTCGCCGGTTTGTTTCACTCAGCTCACAGCGTACTTATCTTGGGTGATTTCAACCGCCCAGGCATAGATTGGCTTGTTACCACTGGTCTAGTCACCCAGAAATCTGACACTTTTCTCGAATGGCTCCATAATCATGCGCTGCACCAGCATGTCAATGATCCTACAAGGTTTCGCCATGGATGCACTCCAATCAACTCTTGACTTGGTATTGTCGTCCCAGCTAGAAGCCATTAGTCATTTGAAGTACCTACCACCGCTCGGCAAAAGTGATCACGTAATGATAAGCTTCGAAGCGATATTGCGTTTTCGCAAACCTTTCTTTCGTCCTAGACGCAATTTCAAGCTTGTAGACTGGGGTTTACACTTGCAGACTTCAAAATCTTCTCTTCAGTTATCTAGCGATTCAAATGTAAGTGAAAAGTGGGATGGAATTTCTAAGTATCTAAACGAGTTACAAGACAAACACGCTCCGCTGCAGTGTGTGAGAAGGCATCGAAGGCCACCCTGGTGGTCTCCTCGAGTCCGTAGGTCTACCCGTAAACGGGATCGTCTATGGCGGCAATATAAGCTATCCCTTACTTCGGGTACTTGGGCCCGCTACAAAACCGCTCGGAATGCCTGTGTTAAATTACAACGTGTGCTCAAACAGCATTTTGAGTTATCTCTAGCTAGGGATGCTAAATCCAACCCGAAAAGGTTTTATAGCTACGCACAGTCAAAAGGAAAAACTAGGGGAAACATAGGGGATTTGAAACTGGAGGACGGAAAAGTTGCCGATACCGACCTGTCTAAGGCGACTGCCTTCTCAGGGTTTTTCAGTAGCGTTCAACGACGGGATAATTCTTCAAACGCACCGTCAGGTCTGGTTAACCCGACACCTGGTGTCCATGTATTAGATGAGTTGTCCTTCAATGAGGCTGAGGTGTTTGACGCACTTATCCATGTTCGGGTCAACAAATCTGAGGGACCGGATGGCATCTACTCAATTATGCTTAAAAATCTTGCCTCAGTGCTTACCGAAATGTTTGTCATCTCTTTAATTCATGCCTGCAACTAGGAGTTGTTCCCAGTATGTGGATGGAAGCCATAGTCGTTACAATACACAGGGGTGGTTGCAGGTCAACTGTTGGTAACTATAGACCGGTCAGCCTGACTAGCATCGTCCGAAAGTAATGGAAAAACTGCTGCGAGACAAAATCTGTCAGCATCTTTGTCGGAATTCTCTGTTGAGTGTAACTCAGCATGGATTTCTTAAGGGTAGATCCTGCCTGACTAACCTTTTTAGTTTTCACAATACTGTCACTAAAAGGATGGATGAAGGGAAGCCTGTCGAAGTTCTCTACCTAGACTTCAGCAAGGCTTTCGATCCCGTAAATCACCGCCTACTAGAGATTAAGCTTGCAGTTGAAGGCATACGGGGTAGTCTACTTGCTTGGATAAAGGCCTTCCTAACAGGTTGGACATTCCGAGTTAGAGTAGGATCTACGCTGTCGAATCAAACCGACGTGATCAGTGGTGTACCCCAAGGTTTGGTACTTGGTCCTCTTCTATTCCTGATTTTCATCGATGACTTGTCCTCTGCATTGAAGTGCCCATGCTTCATTTTCGCGGATGATGTGAAATTCATCGGATCAACGGATGAAGATACCTTGATGCACGACCTTGAGCGGTTCATAAACTGGTCATACCAGTGGGATCTCCCAATGAACCTAAATAAGAGCCAATTCTTGTCAGCACTGATTGATAAGATTTCGGTCCAGGTGGCGGGGAATTCCCTCAGTGTTAACGCCTCACAGTGTGTTAAGCATTTGGGTGTAGTGGTTAGGGCTGACTTCAAATGAGAGGACCAATGTGCCGCTGCGGCTCAGCGTGCACGCAATGTACTTTTTCGGCTGAAATCAGTGCTATCGAGCAGAAGACCCTATGTATTCCTGCCACTGTACAAGGCATTAGTTCGGCCGCATCTCAATACTGTGTTTGGGAATGGTGTCCTCACTACAAAAAGGACATCCTTCGACTTGAAAGCTTACAGCGCCTCGCAATTCGCATGATTGAAGTTCAGCGAGGGAAACCGTACGCTGCCCGCCTAATGTCTCTCGATCTTTTCTCCCTTAGACGCCGTCGTTTAAGAGGTGACTTTAGAGAAACCTTCAAGATCTTGAAGGGTTTGAGTGGCGTGCAAATGAAGACTTCTATACCTTCTATAGCTGGGCACCCGGGGCCACTCACTTAAAATTGCTAAGAAACGATGTCGGCTAGACTCCAGGAAAAACTTTTTCAGCCTTAGGGTTGTAAACTTCTGGAACATTCTTCCAGAAGAACTAAAATCCTGCAGTACCGTCTCTAGTTTTAAGCATGGTTTAGACCGCAACTGGGGTAAGTTTTTTCCTGAATACTCTCCTTAATTGCTATACAAGCTTAGGTATTTCATCTTTTAGCGTTATCCCGTAAATAAAGTGAGTGCTAGAGTTCTTTGTGTTTTTTATTTATTATACACGATGCTACTTCAGCTGACCTCTCACCCTAATGGTGAAGAGAAACTGCTTTTTTTCCAGCATGGGCTATAACGCGGTGCTTCATAAATTCAACCCGGATAATCTCTGGGCTTCGCGATCGGCGAAGATTTCGAATAGACAAAAGGGATAAACGTTTTGGCAGTGGTAGGTGCTTCTCTGCAGCTCTCCACCGAAAGAAATTTTGGACGCTCGGTTGGCTTGTTAGCCACATACTGTCCTGTGCAAACTGAACTGAACTGAAAAAAAACTGAACAATGCTTACGGAAGTCAGTAATATTTCTCTGGCTCCATTTACGCAAGGTAAATAGGCAAAAAGTTCAAGTATATTTTGCAATAAACAGCCTTCGTTTTTCACGCACCCTGTTTCGAACATGCAAGACAAGAATCCTTATGGCGATTAGCAGGGCCATCATTCTATTGTGAGAACTTTCAGTCGATGTGCATGATTTAATTTTGAGGATTTAGGCAATATAACCTCGTTCGAATTTGTTGATCATTAAATAAAATGTTTCGTGTTATAAATTGAGCGTCTATCTTCTGAATAATTAACGAATTCGTCATCAACATCATTTATCACGTTTGTACACCTCGGTATTGCGCGTGTTAGCAATTACCGCATAATTTAAATTTTAATCGTCGACATCATTATTTTGTCACTTCTTCTTCTTCTTGATAGACGACGTATTCTAGCCTGACATGTAATCGGGTGTCCATCTTTTTTTATTAAAATACTATTAAAACTGGAATAACTTTCATTTCATTTTTTCACAGAGT
>JACCGJ010002486.1:0-17756 GCA_013407085.1 Atriophallophorus winterbourni
GTGAAAAGTTGGACCGGATGGTTAGGGACGTGCATATTGTTGTAAATCAGTATGAGGTCACCTCTTAGTCGACGACAGCGAAAGTCGAATAGATTGAGACTCCTCAAACGTTCTTCATATGGTTTAGCAGCTAGTCCGGATACAAGCTTTGTGGTTCGATGGTAAATACGCTGCAGAAGATTGATGTCTTTCTGAATCCAAGGTGACCAGGCCTGAACAGCGTACTCCATCGCTGGTCTCAGATAGGTGTTCATGATACGGGTCACCGACTGGTTAGTGAATCTGCCAAAAATTCTTTTTAATAACGCCGAGCCTTGTGTCGCCTTTTTGAATACCGCTTTGCATTGCAGTGAAGTCTTTAGACTTGAACTGGTCCAAACAACCAAATCCTTCTCTTCAGTTGTTCAGACGAGTTGGTGGGACCCAAGAGTGTCGTTTTAATTCACGGTCTTTCCAATGTTTAACACTTTGCACTTTGGGAAGTTGAAGGGTAGTTTGTTTCTCAAAGACCAGTCGTGTAATGTGTTTAGATCCTTCTGCAAAATTTCACAGTCATCATTTGTACGTATGCTTCTCCAAAGCGTTTCATTTGTAAAAACTGAAAATTAGTAGTATTCGAATGAGTTAAAATCTGACATTTGGCCGCTAGACACGAAAGCCTACAAAAACTATATAGACTTTGGTATAACTTAACGAGGCAGCTAACTTTAGCCTTTTCACCTCATTTTTAATAACATCTGATATTCTCAATCCTCCGATATTCGATACCTCGTCATGAAATAGCGGGAGCATAGACCGGACATTCTATATTCCTTGTTTCCGAGCTAATCTGTGTTGGTTAGTAATTCGTTTCGCTGGTGCAACCACGAGGCAGTGGTGGTTTGAGATGAGGGTTTACCTTCTCCTAGGTGAACCGCTTACATTTATTTACGAGCTCCACCTGCTCGAAGCGAATAGACTTTGAGGCCCTGTCTTCCGCCTTCGTCTTTCTCGTTAGAGTAGAAGCAATTCCGCCCGGGTCACATAGGACCACACGTGCAACCCATGAGCTAGACTTTGTTTTTAGAGGCTATATGAGACGCGCGCCATTAAAGCATTTGTTTGAATTGGGGCTCATACCCAAAACCGCTCTGGTCGTGACGACATTGTAACCCAATTTTCGAACGCAACAACATATTTATACATACAGTTTTATAGAACTTCCATTTAACTACATGCAAATCTAGTACATTTGAAAAGTTGAAATATTCTTTTAAGTGGTCGCCATGTCAAAAGCAATAAAATGCTATTGAACAAGAAGATAAGTAAGTTGGAAGACTGCGAACTGCTCCAGAAGGATCTGGACAACCTCCAGGCTTGGTCCCTAAAAAATCGCATATTTTTCAATTTCCAAAAGTGTCACATGTTAAACATTGGCAAATATGTGGAGTATCAGTATTTTCTTGGAACACAGCCTCTCGTGGACCATGGAACAAAGGGACTTGGGTGTGTTAATAAGCAACACCCTAGGGATGTCGAGCCACTGCAACTACGTCTATCACAAAACATCACAGAAATTGTCACTCCTACAGAGAATTTTCGGTAGGTTCTCAAAACAGACAATTCCCTGTATTATAATACGTACATCAGGCTCACGATGGAATATGCGGTTCAAGCATGGTCGCCTTGGCTTAAAAAAGATGTTGCGACTTTGCAACGAATATATCATCGAGCTACCAAACTTGTCACTGGACTCAGCCGGAAACCCTACAATGAGCGAATCAAAACGCTAAATTTATTTGATTATCCACGTCGTCGTCTCCGAGGGAATTTGATTCTGGTTTACAATATTTTGAATACTGAAAATCACCCTCTACAATGCTTATTGAATCTACGGAGCTCGCATAATACAAAAGCTCACACATTTACTCTAACTGTCCCTCACTCGAGACTCAACTGCAGACGACATTTTTTGCCGTGCGTGTTTGTTTTACTTGGAACAATCTGCCAGATAATGTTGTAAACTCACCAAACCAGCAAACTTTCAAGAGGAGCCTTGATGCCTATTTGACCCTAAACCCGTGCATCGAAGAAAACTATACATCTTAACACCATACACCTACATTTGTTATCCCACCAATCGAAAACAATTTCTGCCCTTTGGATATTTACTTGATTCTTGAACTGATCAGTTAGCAATCTAATCCTATTTTTGCTTGTTATATTATTCGTTGTTGTCATATTATTCTGTGGTTTTTTGTAAAGCTATATGCTTTTCAGACCATTAAAATTGAATTGAATTGAATTGAACCAGTTGATCCAAACGAGATGTCGAAATAGTCAACGTATTTCCGTGGCATCAACACTGTTGTGTCTACGCTGCATAGACCTGTCCGCTGTGTGCGTTGACTTATTGATTTCCGATCGATCACTCACGCGCCACGCTTTTAAACTTTGTCCATCGATAATATAACACTGGTTTCGTTCACAAGTCCGGTCGTTTGTTCTTGCTGTTCTTTCGGGAATAAGTGTTTTGTGCTTACTTGTGAATATAACAACTGGCGTCGCGATTCACTGAACCTGTGACATGCTCAGCTCAGCTCGTGCTCCCGATCCGCTTTGGGATGATCCTACTGCTCGTCCAACTGCTGAAGAGTGGCAGAATTTCAAACTATCTTTCAAGGATTATCTTAACATGATAACAATTTTTTAATCCAACAATCAAGATGACCTGTGAACAAGAAATCGTCTTCTTACGTCAATACCTTGGACGTGAAGGTCAACGATTTTTCGAAGCCCAGAATCTGAGAACCATGGGTTCAATGGTTCAACGGTTTATTGTGGTGTAAAAGCATAGCTTAAAAATAACCACAGGTTGGTATGTACAGTGTGGTGGAAATAAAATTGTGAGTGTCATCTGTTCGGGGACGGGGAGGCCTTATAGCGGGACACACTCGCTTTGGAATTGCGCCTTCCTTATATTGCGAGGCGGTAGCAGGAGAATACGGAGGCATCGGGGTGGCGTTAGACCTGGAAACAAGTAAAACTGACAGGTGGTTAGGAAGGGAATGAACGGAGTAGTAAGGCAAGGAGGACAACGTACCTGAAAAAAATGAAGCTAGTACGCGATGCGGTGTAGTGGATCAGTGCTGATCCGAGAACAACAGCAATCGGACAGACAAGGCCTCAAGGTATGTCGTTGTGGAGATCATTTAAATGAGCGTCCAGACTCCGTTTAAAAACCTCTACGGACGTTGCGGATACGACTTCCTGGGGTAGACTATTCCAGTGAGTACATATCCGGAGGGAAAAGAAATGCCTGCGACAGTTGAGGCGTGAGTGTTGATATGAAAGTTTGAGTGAATGGCCACAAAGATGTGAAGTTTCACGATTAAGGACGAGAATGTGTTTACAGGGGTGATCAGTGGATGAGAGGATTTGGTAGGTGAGAATGAGGTCACCACGGAGCCTTCTGTATTTCACTGAAAAGAGATTGAGGGAGCGAAGACGTTCAGGATAAGGATACGAGGCCAGACCTCTGACCAGTTTTGTGGCGCGTCGCTGGGGAGCCTCAAGATGTCTTTGGTCCTTCAGTAACCACGGGCACCAAAGCAACGATCAACGAAGTGTTCACTGCACTGGATAAATATTGGGGTTCCCGAGTGAATTTGTTTGTCACACGGTATAAATTTTCCCGAATTCGACAGGAACCTGCGGAATCATTAGATGCGTATATTTCACGGTTGATCCCGGCAGTCCGCCTTTGCGAATTCAATGCAGTTCCCGCGAAGAAGGTAGAAGAAACCTTTCTAATACAACAATTCATTTCCGGCCTATCGGACGGCAGACTCCGGGAAATTCTTCTATCCGAGGATGCAAATAAAATTACTTGGGAACGTGTTCGTGAGATTGCTCGGTGCCGCACTGATATCATGGAGCAGAATAAATCGTTCTTTCATGCAAGTTCTGAGATATCACATGTGAAGCCAGCTTCTGCCCAACGTTAGAAATCATCGGCCATGAGCTGTTTCCGTTGTGGGAGTAACCAACATTTAGCGAACAGTCCATATTGCCAAGCTCGCAAAGGCAAGTGTAACAAATGTGGTAAGCTCGGTCACTTTGCTCGTGTATGTCGGTCTCAATCAGTTTCTCAAGTTGATACAAGTGACACAGACATGGTCAATTCTAATACAGCAACATCGGAAGCTGAACATATTTATGGCATTTCTAGTCACGAACTTACTACATGCTCTGCAATTGAACCCAAATTACATTCTTCTGATATCCGTACAGTACATTTTTGCTTGGATGACAGAATGATAACTTTGCCTATGGAATTAGATTCAGCTTGTCCAATAACAATCGTTCCGTACGAGTTTTATTGTACGCATTTACAGTCATTCCCTATTCAACCATCGAATTGTGTTTTTGGAAGTTACTCGAAAAACCCTGTGCCCATTCTGGGATTTCTCAACGTGCCCTTATTTCTGGAAAGGGAGTTTAAATCCGTTGTTGCCGTTTACGTGTCGCACACTAACAGCAAACCGTTACTTGGTCGAAATGCTATGGTATCGCTGCAAGTGACCCCTTCTATTGAAAGAATGACGATTGCTGCGGTGTGTATTGATAAACTGGAACCTCGTTTCCCTAACTTGTTTCGGGATGAATTGGGACGAATCCCGAACGGCAAGCACAGGATAAATCTACGGTCTGATGCTCGACCTTTTGCTATATCTCAGCCACGGCCCATTCCTTTGACAAAACGCAGTTCCGTTTGTGATGCGTTGAGCAAGATGGTTGCAGATGATTTGATTAAACCCATACAATGTTCTGAATGGGTGCATCCCTTGGTAGCGGTTTGGAAGAAAGACGGAACCATTCGCATATGCACTGACTTAAGGATGCTTAATAAATATGTCATTGTGGAAAAATTTCCACTTCCTACAGCTGATGAATTGATTGTGAAGCTCTCAGGAGCAAGAATCTTCTCAAAACTGGACATCCGAAGTGCATATTTCCACATGCCTTTGACAGACGAATCTAGACCACTGACAGCCTTTCTTACACCTAATGGATTGTATCAGTACAAAGTTCTGCCTATGGGTCTTAACAGCGCTCCAGCAGCCTGGCAGAAATTTATCACATTAGCATTGTCCGACATACCCGGCTGCATTGCCTATATGGATGATATCTGTGTTTTCGGATCATCTTTGGAAGAGCATGAAATTAATCTTAATACAGTGTTGCATCGCCTCAATTCTTTGAACCTACGTCTGAACATTCAGAAATGCCAATATTGTGCTCAAGAAGTCGAATTTTTTGGGTCATTTAATTTCATCCGCAGGCGTTCGACCGAATGTTAAAAACACACAGGCAATATTGCAATGCCCGAAACCACAGGACAGTGAACAGATCAAACATTTTCTAGGATTGTGTTCCTATTACCTTCGACATTTACATAATTTTGCCACAATCACAGAGCCCCTACGTCGGCTCACCAGACGTGACGTAGCATTCGAATGGAAGTCGGCTCAGGACGATGCATATAATCAGATCCGCCGGATGGTGTCCTCATCTCCCACAGTGTCTATTTTTGATGAGGGTTGCCCGACGTTTGTTACAACTGACGCGTCAGATGTTGGGCTTGGAGCAGTTTTGTCACAGATGCAGCAGGGGACTGAAAAAGTTATTGCCTATGCATCACGTACCTTATCGAAAACCGAGAGAAACTACTCCGCGGGAGAAAAGGAAGCACTGGCTTGCCTTTGGACCTGTGAACGTTGGCATATTTAGCTTTTCGGCCGTCGTTTCACACTGCGAACTGACCATACAGCACTGACAACCTTGTTGTGCCGCGGGAATAAAGGACAGAATCCCATTCGAATCAGTCGCTGGTATTCCCGATTGTTAGCTTACGACTTTGAAGTAAAATATATTCCTGGATCACAAAACCGCGTCCCGGATGCTTTGTCTCGTTTACCAATGGAAAATGTTGATGAAAATGAAGATCTAACCGAGGTGACACTGATTGCTAATTTGGAGGTTAACCATCTGGGAGCTATAACACAGAGGTTGATAAATGATCATACCGAAAAAGATAGTTTACTACAAAAGCTTCGCGGATACCTCCAGACTGCTTGGACAAGTAAGAAGCTTATTCCTGTTGAGTTGAATCCGTTCTACGCTGTGAGACACGAATTGTCTCTCGTGGATCATTGCATCACAAGAGGCAACTGTATCGTTGTTCCGGAAACTTTAATACCAACAGTGATTGCATGTGGCCACGAAGGACATCCCGGAATTGTACGAACTAAATCACGTATTCGTGAATACTATTGGTGGCCAAGACTGAATGCCTCAATTAAAGCTGCTGTTCGTCAGTGTGCATGTTGTCAACACGCTGATAAATGTGCCATACCAATACAACCCCCCATTCAACCGATTGACTATCCTATGCACCCTTGGGCAAAAATAGCAATTGACATCATGGGCCCTTTTATGCTAGCTCCGTCATCTAAAAGAAACATGCTTGTTAAAACTTGCTTCTACACCAAATGGCCTGAGGCACTACTTTGTGGTGAGGTGACGTCAAAAACCGTGATCAAGTGGTTGCAGTATCTTTTCGCGAGATTCGGATTACCCGAGGAATTAGTTACGGATAACGGTCCACAATTTCGTAGCAACGAGTTTACAGAATTTCTCCGCTTCAATGGCATCAAGCACACTTCACCAGTGCCTTACAATCCAGCAGCGAACGGACTGGTTGAGCGCCTTAACAGAACACTGAAGGAGTCCGTACAAGCCATACAGTTGCAAGGTGATTCGTGGGAGGACGCCCTAATTCTGGCTTTATCAACATACCGAACGACACCACATACGGCCACAGGAAAAACTCCCGGTGAGCTTATGTTTGGGAGACAAGATCGTACGAAGTTAAATGCCGCATTTCGACCGGCGCAGAGAATCAATAATGACGAGCAGCTTCGTCGACAATGTTATCAAAACAAATACAGGCGGCATGGGCAAACACTACAACCTGGTTCAACTGTGCGCGTTAAAAAACAAAATTGGTTCAAGGGGGAGAGCGCTTTCAAAGCACCCACGAAAATAAAAACTGTGTGTACACCCGGCACTTACGAATTAGAGGATGGTACAAAAGTTAATGCCAGACGCGTCTATAGTGCTTCCCGGGATCGGCCATTACAACTGCCCGTATGTGACAGAGCAACGCAGCAACCACAAGCTGAAGGTTATAGCCAATTACGAAGAACGCTCAGGGTACGTAAACCCGTCGACCACTACCAAGCGTGGCGGATTGGCTCAAACAGTAAAGGGGAGAGTGGTGTTGTGTCTACGCTGCATAGACTTGTCCGCTGTGTGCGTTGACTTGTTGATTTCCGATCGATCACTCACTCACGCGCCACGCTTTTAAACTTTGTCCATCGATAATATAACACTGGTTTCGGACACAAGTCCGGTCGTTTGTTCTTGCTGTTCTTTCGGGAATAAGTGCTTTGTGCTTACTTATGAATATAACAAACACCATGACATGTGATAAGATATCATGCAAATTTGGTAAAATTAAACAAAAACATACGAGAGCAGGTGTCTTGTTGTCAAGCTACATAAATCGGTGAACCCTGTTAATCCTTCCACATATTTTTTTAATTTTTTACAATTAACTCTGACTATACGTTTTTACACAATGTCAACATGGGTTCGTTTTTGACGCGCACAGGTCGAAAGAATTAAGTGATACCGCATTGTCGAATCGAAACATTTTGCTGCCTCACACGTAAAAATTTTAATAGTTTATCGAAACAATCGTTGAAAGAGAAAAAACAAGCATCTTACAGGTTGACAATTTCCTATACGTCATGCAATTTCTCGTATACCTTCTCGTATTACCTTCTATCTAATCTTCGAATGTGCGATATTTTTGGTCTAAATTTGATGAAATCTTTTTGCTTCTTAGTTCAGATCCTTACATTAATTGCTGTGTCAATTTTTTTCAATAAACTTGGTACTATTCGGAAATTGACACTGATTTAATTAATATAGACTGTTTATCTTCGTTTGTATCGGACCTGCCTTATTGCAAATCGTGGTGGTGGAGATATTTATTTTGTCCACAAAGTGTGGTTTGCCTTTAGTAAAATTATTTTTAACTTTGACAATGCTTAAGTTTTTTGTTTTGCTGTTAAATGTAAATCACGACATCTTTCTAATTTTCAATCATTTAGTTTGATAAATGCGCATGTTGTCCACAACTGTCATTTTGATACTTCATGCATCTTTTGATGAACTTCTTATTAAAAGTGTCACGTTTCAAAACTCTTTGCTCGTATTTGTTGAAGACATAATCATTCGAATCTTGTTTCCTCTCTTATCTTTCACAAATAATTGTTTAATTTTCTGAAGCGTGTATGGATTATGATCAGACAAATGCCTCACAACATTTTCATGCTTGTAATCTGCCCCGATCAGTAATTCTGACTCTTATATTATCACGATTCTCCATAAAATCTACGTAAATGCGGGGCATAATTACCTGACTCGCAGAATCCACAGAGAACTGACTAACAGAGCTTGTGAACCTGACAATGCTTCAACCATGAGAAAAATGCTCAACTACAATGAATTCAATAGTTTCTAGTTTCATTTCACATGAATGTGATGTTTTTACTTCGTATCTAAATCTTTTTCGTCCGCCCTGATCGTCTTTTCTCCATCCATTAGAAGCACCCCCGAAGACCGAAAGGAGAGGGCATTCAAAACACGTGTATAATATATTGTTTTTCAGCTGTCTGTGTCTAATAAGATTGAGATTCAACGTCTTATGAAGTTGTACACGAATGCCACAATGAAAACAGAAAAGAGTAGTCAATTCTTGAACGCGCTCAAATAATTGTTTGGCAAAGACAGAAAGGAATTTACTTCTATCCCCGATATTAATGCTTTGAATGAATCTATTTTATCCCTTCCCGTTAATGCAAATGTATACACCAATTTTATTTTACCCCAGTCTTCATTTTCAACTACATCTTTCACCAACCAATCAAAAGATTTGTGCGCTTTTTTGCTGCATTTCGCTCAAAGTCTGTGGGGCCTAACAATCTTTCCCAACTTTTACTAAAAGAATGCGCGTGTGAATTTTCTTTGCTTATTTCATCTATTTTCAATAGATGCATAGAGAACTTTATAATGCCTGACTGTTGGATGCCGGTACTCCTAACTCCAATTCACAAAAGCGATCATGGGATGTACCGCCTCATCACTTGTACGTCGCAGTTAGTCAAAGTACTGTTCTTCAACGCACGGTTTTGAGTTTTGCATACCGGAAGAATCGTTCGACGTTTGATGCACTTGCTGTGCTAACAGACCACGTATCCCGTTTAGTTGATTCTAAATCAAAAACCGTGCATGTTTGTACACTAACGCATTCAACAGTGTTTTCAGGATTACTTTGATGAAAGAACTTTATGACTGTGGTGTCCCTATGAACATACTTCCTGAGATTTCCTCCTACTTTGATAGCCGTGTGCAATAAACGGTCGTAAATGTCACAATCCCCTATTCGATCCAGTACCTTGCGGTGTCCTGCAGGGCGCAATTCTTTTCCTCTTCTTATTCTTTGTTTATACTTCTGATCTTTCGAATTCCATTTCACCATTACTCTCAAATACCATAACAACTTTGCCATTGTGTTATGATTGTTGAATAACAATCAATACTAATCGATAATTCTGTAATTCAAATTCTCGTTGTTAGTTACATTAATTAATACACGCTGTGTGATTCAAGTGAGTGTGGTTATTCTCAATTCAATTCCTGGGTTGGTTGATTCACGCAATTCAATACAATTCAATTCATCACAATTGGCGTCGCGATCAGCTATGTCGTTCGGACCTCTCAATATTCATGGAACTCCCAGAGAAATTGAAGATTAACTGGAACGTTTTGAACTTTGGTGTCTCACCAAGGGTGAAATGCCTGATTCAGTTATCACTGCGCATTTTCTCACTTCAGCAGGAGAAGATGCTTATGCTTTGCTGAAAAATTTATCATTCCCTATCCTACCTGCCAAGAAGACTTTCAATGAATTGAAATCTATTCTATTAGCGCATGTCACTCCGAAAAATTTCGAAATCGCTGAACGTGCACGCTTTAATACAATGCAAAGACAAGAAAACCAATCTATTCGTCAATTTATTCTGGTATTGCAAATACAGGCTACACGTTGTGCATTCGAAGATAAACTATATGATCATTTAAGAGATCGTTTAATTGCTGGTATCAATGAACCTCATTTATATCGCCAGTTATTGATGTTGAAGAATCCAACCTATGAAAATGTCAAGACAATATGCGAACATTATGAAGATGTTTCAAAAGAAATTAATCGTCAAATTAATGCTGACACTCAAACAGTTTTGTTCGGAACCTCTAGATCTAAACCTCAGTCCAGCAACCAACCACAGCGATAAAGTGATTCTGATGTCAAACCAGACAGAGTAAGCAAATTCGGCAAAAGCAAGTCTAATTTTGACAATCAGAATTTTGGAAAATGTGCATCTTGTGGCAAGTTACATTCTCGATTTACTTGTCCATTTCGTAATGCTAAATGTTTTAAGTGTGGTAAACTTGGACATATTCAGTCAGTTTGTCGAAATTCTAAGACATGTTATGTGCATAGTAATGATACAAAAGTCGTCAATGTTGAAAATCAAATCAGCTCACTATCATTATCAGTGTCACCATACACAGTGTCTCATATTCGTAAACGTATATTCAGTAGTTATGGTTCCAAAGAATTTATACTTGATACAGGAAGTGTGGAATCATTGATTTCATTGAATGATTTGAAACATTTTGCCCCTGATGCTCAAATTCATCAATCTGACATTTCGATTCACGGCGTCACAGGAAATTCTGTACCTGTTGTCGGAGTTTGCTCTATTCCAGTCAGATATGGTACTGCAAAACCAGTTGAGTGTTCATTCATTGTCACGAAATCTAGTCCACCAATCCTTGGATTAAAATCGCTGAAGTTACTCAATATTGACTTTTCATTTTTGTCTACAAGTTCATTATCAAAATTTGACTCTCATCCAATAAAAGATTTAATTCGTCAGTGTGCATCGCATTCCGGTGGCATGAACATAAAACCTGTTCATTTAGAAATAACTGGTGATCCTACAATTTTGAAACGTCGCCTTATTCCATATGGACTCCGAGAACCTGTCGGAAGAGTCAAGGCTCTATTGCATACAAACGATAATGATACCTTAAGTATGCCGCCTAGCGAAAAACGAAACGTTGACTTTCATACATCCTTTCATAGTATGGAGAACGCTCCCGTTACTCTGGATATTCAAACTGCATCTGGAAAGACAGTTCGATTGATTTCTAACAGTGCCATTGATCGTGCTAAAGCTCTTTTGTTTGATGATAAAAATTTGACTTCCCTATCAACCGACTCAAGCGCTACTCCTGTTAACACGTCCACAGCTGCCCGTATCACAGATTCAAACAGAAAATCCAGTTTTTATTACCAAGAGAGTGGCTTCAAAGTTAGCAAATTTCAGAATTCATCAGATACCATTTCAAATAAATTACCGAATTCATCTTATCAAGCGCATTCAGCACTGCCTTCTAGCTCATTTAAACGATCAGATAATGTACTTTTCAAAACCGCAAGAGGAAAAGCGTTACTGACACCTTCGACTACTGCTATTGATAAAGCGAGACAATTGTTGGCAACTGTGGATGACGTTTCGGGCTCGCTGGAACCTCCGTGTGTGCAATCAATTCAACCTGCAGACACTGGACAAGCTTCTGATGAACAAGCAACAAACGTGTCACATACTTTGTCTTCCGAGAATACTGAATCAAGTGAACCTGTCAGAGAATCCGAAAGACTGACGAACAAACTTATTCAAGATTACAAAAATCCGAGGACAATTAGGAGCTGCGGTGGTTGTGATGATTGTTTGAATAACAATCAATACTAATCGATAATTCTGTAATTCAAATTCTCGTTGTTAGTTACATTAATTAATACCCGCTGTGTGATTTAAGTGAGTGTGGTTATTCTCAATTCAATTCCTGGGTTGGTTGATTCACTCAATTCAATACAATTCAATTCATCAACACATTGATTTTTGACCTCATAGATTGTGCTGCCCTCCTGCATCACAATGCTATGATAAAGACACTGGCCAGTGGTCTCATCCTGAACCTAAATCTTACTTTCTCCACCTGATAACGGCAAACAGCCAGAAACCGGTAGTAGACTGTAAGTTCGGGGGATGTGAGCAACACATTACTTTGGTAAAGAGGTAATGTTCTAGAACTTGGTTGGTTATCGACGTCGAAACCCTCTGCGGTTTACTTTAATGGTTCTGAGTTCTTTAGAAGAACTTGTTTCAAGTATCAGAGCGTTACGTTATCACAAAGTTTCAACTTGAGTGATCGTTCGATGGCCTAAGGGTTCGATATCCAACTTTCTGCGTTTCCTATTCGTTCCACGTGATGTAGTTAGACATTTTGATTCTTTCTGCATTGTTACCCACTTTCTCTAAGCACCCCCCATAATTTTTTCTGGTCTAATTTAAAAAAGTTTTTTGATTATCACAAATGGCATTGTTGTTATCGCACGACTAAGCTATGCCTCTAGCGAGTGAATTCGAGATATGGTCGTCGAACGACATTTCTGTGAATGTGACATATTAATCAAACACATTTCTTCCGATAATGCACACACAGCTTGAGGTTCTTATAAATAGCGAATGGTTCTCATTTACGCAAAGCAAATGACTTGTACCTTATTCGAGAACTTAAACGTTCAGCAATTATTTCATCCCTTGCGTTGCGCGTTATTTGGTTGATCAATCGAATGTTGTTCTTGATCAAAGGAGGTGACTGACAGTGTGAATTTCGACATTGAATCCACACCCTGACGTTGTTTACATAATGTTTTTTTCCAAAAACATTTTCGTGTGGTTGAATAATAATAATTATTATTTCTGGAAATTAGTGTACACAACTGACACAATTTTCTTCTCGCCCTATTTGGCTTGAGTTTGTATCACTGTAACACCGCTTGTTTTTCCTCATCAAAACATTGACCTTGACAATTATAACTTCCGTTCGTGCGTGTATCGTGACCGCTCTGTACACGTTTTGGCTACCGCTATATATTTCCAGTCAACCTGCGTTTTCTCCTACTCTAGTGGGACGTTATTGTGGTAATCTGGTCAACTACAAATTGGTGAGCCCGACATACACGCATTCTTCGTGTATCTTTTCCGGTACGTCAAACTTTTTCCGCTTCACATCGGAGTTTTCAGGTAATTTTTAACCTCGTTTAATCGTGCATTTTATTTGCATCAATTGCTCCTGTTTATCATGAGTGATTCCAAACGCTTTATTTTGGCTTCGACTGTCATCACAATACCCAGCTTTATTCCACAGGACCCTGAGTATTGGTTTCATTTTTTTAGAAACTGAATTTAGTTCTAAAAATATAATTGATGACTCCGCCATGTTTTCACATTTAACGCAGAAACTCCCAGCGGATGTGTTATTACAGGTACGCGACGCAGTCCTGACTGCACCCATAGGTGACCGTTACCGTATCGTCAAACAAGCCGTGATTTCTCGCACGGTTCCGTCTGAACGATCTAGGCTACAGCAGCTGTTCGGCAACTTGGAAATTGCCAACAAAAAGCCATCTACCATACTAATGGAGATGCGCCGCCTGCTAGGGTCATCGCACATGGACGAGTCCTTACTAAAGGAACTATGGCTCCAGCGCTTACCCGAGTGCGTGCAACCCATCTTGGTTGCTGCAAAAAGCACTCCGGTATCTTCGGAAAATGGCGGACAACATCGCTGAATGTATCCGTCCCTACCCAGATACCCATATTTCCACGGTAACCGCTGGAAGATCACGCAAACACGCAAACGGAAGTCAGCAATGCGGATCTGCTGGCTGAGGTTGCGGCTTTACGCAATGAGGTTCGAAACCTCGCACTCAACAATAAGCCACGATCTCGCACCCCATCCCGCTGACGCTCAAGTAGTCACACTCGGTCACCCGTTTGCTGGATACATCGGAAATACGGCGACGATGCGCGGCGTTGCATCAAACCTTGCGCCCATCGCACATCGCCAGCAGGAAACTTCCGGGCCGACAACTAACGACGACTACTGTCGTCGGCCAGACGAAATTACGTCGTCTTCTCCACATGAAGGAGAAATCCACGGGTCTACGTGACGGACCAAAATCCAATAAAGACGTTCGCACAAGCGCTAAAGCGCGCGGTAATTGTCAACGCTCAAAAATTCACCGACACACAAAAAGCCCATTAAGAGCTTTCGTCGAACCGGATAAGGGTTTCTAGCACAGGCACGTAGACCTCGTTGGCCCGTTACCACCTTCAAGTGGCTATATATATATATGTCTTCCCTGCTAGGCAATCACCATTTGCCTATGGAGATAACGTGACGCGCTTGCGACACGGTAGGAGTAGTTTTCACCCACCATCCCCGCGACTTCAAGCCAAACAGTCCCACATGCCGAAGGAGTTGGCACATTGCCAGCATGTCTTTCTCCGAAACGACATGGTGAAGCAACCTCTTCACCCTCCTTATGCTGGACCATTTAAGATAATTCGGCGGTCCCAAAAAACAGTTGTGATTGACCGCGACGGTCGACACGACACAGTCTCGATTGACAGAGTCAAACCAGCGTTCATGGACAATGCAGTTGACTCAGCTAATCCGCCAGACCCAACCCCAGCACCACCGGTGATAACCCCTACTTTAACCTCGACTATCTCAACGCCTGCCACCACAACAGCTAGGCGAGCGAAACGGCAACCCGTAAGGTTCGCCGACTATGTAGCACATTTTCAAAGTGTTATCACTTGGTATATGCCCGTGCATGTTTTGCGTACCTCATCACTCTAACTCGGTCGTGACCAAAAATCCATGCACAAGAGAGTTTTTCTTTCTTACTTCTCAGGTACACATGCACCTCCAGCTTTGGAAAACGTAGCACGCGCCACCCCCGGATCACCGACGCTTGTCACCATCCTGTCCGGTAACCTGGAATACACGAATCCTTCGTGTAACCCTGGGTACGCATGTACCTCCCACAGTGGAAACCGTGGCACGCGCTACCCCCGGATCACCGATGTCTGTCGCCATCCTCCGGCTCCGGTCAACCATGAGCACACGCCGCCGAACACGGGCGATCTCCCAAGACGGTCGTTATTGACCGTGTCGGCAAGCATGACACTGTCTTAATTGACAGAGTCAAGCCGGCTTTCATGGAAGAGGAACTTATCCCACATGACCTAACGTCAACCCTGGCACCACTGGTCATTACCCCTCCTGTACCCACAGCTAACCCAGAGCCAGCCACTACAGGAACCAAACGTGCCAAACGGCAAGCAGTTCGATTCGCTGATTTTGTTGTAAATAGTTAATACTTTCATATCTTTGGCATACACACGTGCATTATTTCGTACCTCATTCTGATCACTCGGTCGTGGCACTAAACCCATGCACCAGGGATTTTTCTTTTCTTTCTTCTCTCAGGTACGCACACACCCACCGCTGATGCCACCGAATCAAGCACCCTTCCTGATCCACCTACGCTTGCCTCCAGCACACCCGGTAGCCCCAACCACCAACACGAGCACCATTGTTCCAACACGCCTGTCATGTCTCACAAGGTCCTTACCAGCCCAGATTGACACGCCAACCGATTCTCCCGGTGCAGCCGTTTACCATCCTTCTTTGGGACGCATGAAATTCTGTACAGGGACTGTGTTTTCGAAGCCTCTGGTTCTTGTTGTCAGGCCTACGAATGCGCCTGTTTTTCTCAAATTGGGTTCATACTAAGACCATGCCAAACGGGAAAATCCCGCTAGCAGCTGTTCACTCAATGTGAGGCGACTCGGCAGTACGTTCACTCACATGTGAGACGCTACTTGACTTAGTCCCGATCGGTTCACCGTACATCCTACTCTAGAACCACCGAAGATCGACCCACGCAGACCGAGCGCCCTGGCTGACTTCTATGTGACTGGTTGCCTAGAGACTACGTTCCTACCCGGGGTAACCTGACACCCGCATGCCCTACGCTACTGGCAACTCCGGATTAGAAGTCTTCGCTGTCCAGACTTCTTGGAGGGAGGCTGTGTAACACCGCTTGTTTTTCCTCATCAAAACATTGACCTTGACAATTATAACTTCCGTTCGTGCGTGCCTCGTGACCGCTCTCTACACGTTTTGGCTACCGCTATATATTTCCAGTCAACCTGCGTTTTCTTCTACTCTAGTGGGACGTTATTGTAGTAATCTCGTCAACTACATCACTCTCATGAGGGCCTAGGATAGTGCCGCATACCATTTCCGCTGTAAAAAAAACCCGTTTTTACTAGATATGAGCGCATATGTCGAGAAGGGCCAATAGATGTTTATCTGTCTAATATTCCGTAAATTCATTTGGAATTAATGTAGATTTTAAATGTTGATGAATTTGTTCAACTGGAGATTTGACGCAAAATGATAACAAATAATTTTAATGTGATTAGTGCCTATAAGATTATGTACCTTGCGAAAACGTTATATTTGACTTAGCATATCGTAGTAACAGAAGTTCAGAATCCATAAACTCTGATCAAGTTCTTTAGAAGATTTTCAAAATGTGTCTACTATTGGTAATACTAACAGTTATGGACTAGCACATGAAACAATCTAAATGAATTGCTAAACAATTTGAGATTGCCGAAGGAACAATGATGTCTTACTGTACATGCTTGACATGATGGCTCACTTATGAAATTTATCCTGTAACACTAGGTATATGACTTTTCCATTTGCTCCGTCCACAGTGGTAAATAGATTTTACTAAACTTTTATTAGCATCATGATGCTTTAGCCAAACATAACAATAAATGATTAGCTCGTGAGTAGCACAAATGCTGAGATGTCCAAGAGCATACAAATGTTTGAAAATTGTGTTCCTTTATTGACAAATAACGATGTCAAATAGGGTGTAGTTATTTTTTTCGAAATCTGTGCCGTGTTAACTTGATAACTTTGTAATCCATTTTCATATTGCTGAAACACTGCTAATTGCTAAAAATGCCATACTTCAAATCCAATTTTGATTGAATGATTGTACCAGGTTGCTTTAGGAAAAACAAATCTGAAATTTTGTTCAATGAAGCAGTCAAACAGCGCATGACACTAATATGGAACTTTTAACCTAAAGTTTATCTCGTTGTTTACAATTATCGTCTGATGCAAGTGATTCAACTGAAATTTCAACACTCATGACTTGCTCTTTCTGGTGTGCAACACAATAAGCTAGAACCCGCTTATCCAAACAGCAATACAAACAAATCCACCATGGAAAAATTACAATTGAACAGTTTGATAAATTTATACATATCTTCACCTTTTTAATGCATGTACAGCACCAAATCAATAACAAGGTATACAGAATAAAACGAATAAAATATATAATAAAGTAAACACCGTAATCTCACCATTCTGAGACTAACTCCTTCTTTCTTTTTCACAAGATAATAAACACTCCTTGTTTCTTCTCACTTTAAGATTCAATTTAATTTAATTCTTCCTTAACATCAAGCACAGATGTTCGCCACGCACAATGTATTTGCTCGCTCCGTAAGAAACTTCAAGCGTTTGACAGCACAATAGCTTCAAAGATGTCTAGATAATAATCTCACAGA
>JACCGJ010002487.1:0-11045 GCA_013407085.1 Atriophallophorus winterbourni
ATGTTGCTTCCATCCAATTTTCAATATTTTCGATTTACAATAAGACCGGAAAAATTAAATGTTTTAGGGGCGGACCGGGAATGGAGTACGTGCTGGCGCGGAAACTATTGGCGGAAATGCACTTGCGAACAAAATCTATTCCGTAAGCTTGAAGTCACTATCAGCGTGTCCATCAATAAGTTACCAACGCAGAGTTACTCTACATTGTAGCATCTAACTTCTGTTCAAGAACGGATTCACTAATTGATAACAAAATTTATGATGGAGGAACGTTCCAGGGAAGCAGAGTCACAGACTGAGTACAAGTGCTAGCGGGAATTAAGGTTGGCTTGACGAAGATCGGTTTGAAATCGAGTCAAATGAACACCTCCAACTCCCAGTACTGATTTATTTAGAATTTTCATTCACCAACCATTTGATTGGCCAAGAACCTGGTGATAGTGAGTCATTTGTTCGAACTCTCAATATTTAATGTATCATCCGCCTGTTCTTAATGCTGCAATAAGGCAACATTCACGTGGGTTGCAAAAGTACTCACGTAGCCTATGAAACCCGGTCAAATGGAAATAAATCTAAAAACACGAAGAGCTTAAGTGTATCGGTACTAATATTCCTGCGCCAGAAGATACGCTATTTTTCGCAAGGCGAATGCATGACCTGATTAATCGCTTGTGCACTCAGATTGGAATGCATTCTTCTACATTAAATCGGCTTGTTCGAAAGTATATTTCCTGCTTGATTAAATATACAAACGTGCAAACATACATGTCCGACGTTTCCAGAAACAGATTACGATGATAGAATACAACGGTTGAGCCCCTGTACACTGATTCGTAGAAGCATTCGAAGTGCTTAGTCACGTACAAAATATTACCTATTCCAAATCACCCGTTTGAACGTTCATTGCATTAGCCTAACTCCAACTGCTTATGCAGGAACTGAGCTACATAAAAAATTCCCCATTCGTTTGTTTGGAACGCACTCCCCGAAAGTGTTATTACCAATCCCGGTATCGAGAAGCCCATTACGAAATTTCCATTGAGAAACGATTTGTCAACAGCTGTGTATTAGGCTATGGTGAGTATTTCACCCGAATATACGTAGCATTACATAGTATTATTTGCGTTGCTTGTTAACCTTTTCTTCTGCTTGAACCAACATTTCATACTCTGTTAATTGTTTTATGCCAACATGGATTCTTGAATCATCAAACTTGTGAATGTATTCTTTGAGAAATTTTGCGACTTCGTTTTCTCCAGTTGTTTTCAAATGTCTATAGTATAATTAGTTTTGAGGTTTCTCGCTTGGGTAAATTGTTGATTCATTGTAACAAAACACCCATGCTATCCATGAAATGTAACGATTGTGTTCAATGTACCTTTCGATTTGTTCATAAATCCGGTACAGTATTTTGAAAAATAATGTAATTGGGAAACCTAAATAGCACGAAGAGACATCACAAACTCCCCATTTAAGTATTCCCACTTCGCCGAAATTTTTATTTTGTACATGTCTGTTTTCTCTGGAACGTGCTTCTCGAAACGGTTGTTATTGCTCTCAGCGTTGAGACTGTACCTGCGTACTAACTCACGGTAATTTTTCGATTGGACTATACTTGACATTACAGGATCATGAGTTACTTCGTTTTTCATGAAAGAATATTTACTATACTGTGGTAATTATGGAGCTATGTTTTTTAAGTAACTATAAAATTCTTGTATCATACGCATGTTGCTGTTCACGTATTTAAGTAGTATACTTTTAATAAGATTCAATTATTTCCTAGGAAGAAAAGACTAGCCACTTAACCTACGTTCAACCACACAAGAACAAATAAACAACTGTGCTTACGAACCGTGCTCCAGTGGTGTTAACCCTTGTTGAATTTGTTGTAGCCACTGTATATTCGATTTGAATTCACGGATCCGCCAAGGCGGAATCACGAATAAGGGATTGATATTCCCTCGCATCCCGGGGCTGTCTCCGGACACGCTTTCAGTGTTCTAGTGTGAATTTCTCTGGAAGTCTGCCCTATGTAAATACCCGAACAGTCCTTACAGTTGATTTTGTAGATGCTGTTCGTAACGCTAGATAAAGGTGTCTTATCATTGAGGTGCATCAGAACCGAACGGATAGTTTTCCCTTTCTTATAAGTTTCGCGTATGGCCGCCTGGTTCAAGCTTCTACGTATCGCTTCAGATGTGCATTTTACATACGGTATACAAACTGTATCCCGCCAATTTTTATCCGATGAGCGGAAGTGTATCGTAGTACAGCAGCTGTATCGATAGGTTTATGATAGACAGAAGTTTTTATTTTCCCGTCTACTTTTTGTTCTAAACAGTCTAAAAATGGAAGAGTGCCTGTGCAGGATTCCACTTCCTTTGTGACAGTAATACATGGGTCTATTTCATTTAAATATTTAAAGAACGCCTCTAACTGATCTCGCTTGATGATAACAAATGTGTCATCAACCTAGCGCCACCATAATTTTGGCTTGAACCCTTCATTGTTAAGGGCTTTGTTCTCGAAATGCTCCATATACATGTTCGCAAGCACTGGATATATCGGTGAACCCATTGCCAACCCTTCTTTTTGTCCATATAATTGCTCATTAAATACGAAGTGGTTCATGCTTAAGCAGATCGATACACCGTTGATAATTTGCTGGACGCTCAAATTTGTACATTGAGACTACCATTTTGCAGTTATTAATTACCTTTTACATTTTACCATTATCCATTCGTTCATAAGGGTCCTCGGATAAGTGTACCCCGAGGGATGGAAGTGTACCAGTTATACACGAAATCGACTGAGAAATCAAATCGAGGTGACATCCGGGACAAACATCATAAGGATCAGTGTTGTGATCGTTAGTTTGCCTATATAAGATATGCGTGTGCTTTGTAATAAACGCCGTTGACCAATCGGCTTCTTTTGTGTCTTGGGATTCTTGGGTGAACGCGATTAGTGTTGAACAGGTTGACCTCAGGAACGAATCGAGATACAATCAATGTGCGTGTTTGCAACGCGCGGGGACGTAGTTACTGGGACCGATAACACGAATGATGCGACGAGTGGCCGCCTGCCGTGTTGACCTGAGATCACCAGACGCAATCATTCACGACTTTTCAGGGAACATGCCTAAGCAAACAAAGTTAAATTTTGAAGTTTCTGTTCAATCGGGTTGTTCCATTAACCATGATCACTAAATAAATTAATAGCACTCCATCGACCATGTGTAGTTAACATTACCGCTGAGCAACCTACGGGTATCAAGTGAAGTGGGCGAGGCCAAGAGCAAATGGCTTGCATAGCGTGTGGTTAGACTAATCTATAAAAGTGAGCGTGGTCAAGGTCAGTTTGCACTATGGCTCGCACGACAGAAGTTAGTGAGAAAAAAAGAAAGTTTGTAATGAATCGGTGAGAGCAGTTTATTGGTACAGTTTCGCTTCGGACTCAGAAGCTTCGTCAGACGAAGGGTGTCAGTACGAACAAAGATCAAGCTTAAATTTCATTCACCTGACCAATCCTAAGCTAGTTAAGAACTGCACAGGTCATGGAGGGTTCTGCGCTCGCTAAGAAAGACAGGCGCGTTCAATATCAACTGACGCACCACCACCCCTGCTGGCCGTATAATCCCTCAATTGTTTTTGGTCTTGGCAGGTGTGAGTAACATCTGCTGACAGATTAGCTCGATTGAGTACTCTGTGCGCACACTAAGGGTCACACACGTTAATGTTTATCGGCTGCATAACCGGACGCCAGATTGTGGAGATATCAGCCCCATCCACCTTATTGACTGCGCTCTTACCAGCCAATGTTATCTCAACCGCCTCAGCGTGGTTTATTCCCCGCACTATCACTTCTACGTTTTCAAGATCAACGCTGTGACCTGTGTCCAGCACGTGTTCAGCTAGTGCTGAATCTCTGATCAGTGATTGACATCACTGGAATTGCGCGGCTGCTTATCGTTTCGATTTTTGTGTTCACTTATCCTAGTACTGAGTTCTATGGATGTTTGCCAGATATATACTCCAGAGCAACCCTAGCAGTTGATTTTATATAGCAATTCGTCGCGCACCCTGAAGATGTTTTATCTTTGAAATGCGTTAATAAGGATCGGAGCGTTCTATTCGTTTTATACGTTACTCGTATACTTGCTTTATTCAAGATTCGACTTATCCCCTCTGACGCTTCCTTAACGTAAGGTATAGAAACTGTTGCACACCGTTTGGGTGCTGGATATTTTACCCGTTTCAGCTGGCGTTTAATTAGGCCGTTAGGGTAACCATGATCAGCAAGCCGTGGACTAACTTCGTGATGGGCTCGCTTTTTATCGATGGCATCACTGCACAAGCGTTCGACTTTGTATGACAGCGATTTCGCAACTGAATTAAATACTTTTGGGGGGTGCGCTGATGAGTACCGCAAGACCGCATCTGTGTCGATTGGCTTACGATAGACCGTATTGTTTATTTTACTATTCTGCTTTCGCGCGAGACAGTCCAAGAATTGAAGTGTCCATTCTGTCGACTCAATCTCCTTTGTAACTTGGATTCTGGGATCCAAGTTGTTAAGGTAACTATGGAATGCTCCTAATCTGTCGCGTTCTATGATGATGAATGTATCATCGACACAACGTCACCATATCTTTAGCCGAAGAGCTTCGTTTTTTAGAGCTAACTCTTCAAAATGCTCCATGTACATATTAGAAGTTAGTTTGAAAGAAAGTGATGGAAATCTATCCAATGGCAGATTTTTTGTTTAAACGTTTTTTTATTTTTAGAATCGATCAAATGTTAAACATAGGGTGAAATTCAACTAATTATATGTTCAGATCAGAGCTGAGTATAAGAGTGGCGAGCTCTCTACCCCATCCGCTTTATTGTGAACAAGCTTACCTGCTTTCGGAATTTAGTGCAACCCGGCCGATAAATGGTTGAAGCACGTTGTAATACACCACCTTAAAGGATCTACGTTGTATCACTGACCCCTATGATTTATATTTGCTCAACCAAGCCTGAGTTATGGACTGATAAACGTACTCATTTCGTAAGTGACTTTTAACGCGTTTTCTATCTTTATTGATTAGAATAGAAAGCTCCCTAGATTTTCGTTTTATGTATACAACAGGACAATATTTATATTGAATTATGTAGACGCTTTTGGTTGCTCTTGTGATGCAACTTTCTGCAGATGCACCGAATGGATAGATTCATTATATTTATGATAAATCCGTGTGGACATCGGATTCAAGGTTTTTCAACCAATCTGACATATGGCACCAAAAGTTTCTCCATAGAAATACCGTCTCACGATAAAACTTTAACATCTGAGATGGGTATTCAAAGCATTAGGCACATCAATCTTCCTGCACACCCATTCAACGATGAAATAGAATGCACACAAGCCAATCGAGATGCAAGCCAATGACTCTTCGACCATAGTCATCGGAAAAGCTCTGTGCAACGCTGATTAATACGTGTAAAATATCCATCTGCAGAATTAGGGAAAATGATTATTAAACTACTCACCACTTTACCTCAGTTTTACTTCATTAATATTGCGTATCACAGGTTATTTGCTCTGATAAATATTTTTTGTGACCTGACCGAAATCAAAACGCGGTTATAGTGTCTGGGGGAATAATTGTGTCAGGTCATTTGAGATCAATAATGGTATCGATTAGATTGCTGATCCCCACCTCAGGGACACCTGACTTAAATATAATCACATCCCCCGATTCAAGCCCAGCAGTCTTTTGCGTTACGATTCCAAGCCAAGTTCAACCTTTTCGAGCTCGACCACATTCACTCACAAATCCCACAACACAAGAGAATGACAATTGTTCAAAGTGCAGGTTAAAAAGAATAACACACGCGCTTCTTTTTTGTAGGCCACTCTCCTAACCAGAACAGTGTTCTAAACACATCTGTGCCGGTTTTCGAATTGATCTGATTTGTTAGTCGAGCCGTTAGGCTCGTTTGACTGACCTTGGCCAATTACATATTGTTTGAAAACTGATGATGTTTTGCATCGGCTCCTGTGTTTTGTCAAATGATTACTCGGAACGCGTTCATGCCATTTTTCCTCAACCCGAATTTCTGGAGGATGGCGTTTGTCGCAGTAGGTCTTCTCGGCGTTTTCTACAGGCGTTTCGGTGAAGGCTGGTATTCCGTAGGTCTTCCGAGAGCGCTTGAACCGCAATCTTCTAGATTTCACTGCACGCTAGCTCATCCGGAACGCAAATGATGCACACCCTTCATATTAGTTGAGAATTCGTATAAACCAATAAAGACACTGGTCGGGTGTGTGAGCATCGTTTGAAATGGTCAGAATTAACGAGACTCGTAACTAATCATTGTAAGCGTTTGTCGATTGAAGTCAACCAATGAAATCTTAACTAAATAAAGACATATTCGTGCCCACCAACCAAACACCTAATCATTGCCGCCCCATCAATTTCGCTAGGTTGCACATATTTAATGTGGATACAAATATATTTACAGCTTACGAATTCTTTCTACTTTGAACGTGTTTCATTCAAGTTGATTCGCTTTAACTCAATAAAAGTAGTGTGGGAATTCGAAAAAGGTTAATCATCGCTACCAGAAGCAAACGCGCTACAGTGACTACCAGAATTTTTTTCATGAAAACTTTAGTGATTTAAGTAATATGTTGCTCACATCCCCACACCTCTACCGGTCTCTGGTTGTTTGCTTTCATCCGATGGATACAGTAAGATTAGGTTTAACTTTATTTAGTGATTAAGTTTATATCATATCCGTCTCAATAATGATGCAAAAATCAACCGTGGTACATTGGGTGACAACATGAATACTTTTTGAATTTGACTAAAAATTCTCATATTTGTCAACAAAATAATTAAATAGAGCGAAGAGTTTCTTTTTCGGTATTTCTCATTAAGCTCTGCAAAGCATGCGGCAGAAAATCGAATTGAATTTGATCAATATCACTAAAGTTCGCTCAGCAACGATTATTCTAAGAAGGTAAATGGTTTGATTCTAGCCCGTTTGATTGACGGCCCCTCAGAGTAAATCCCAATGAGACGTTTTCATTTCTATACAAGGTTCCTCACAACGGGTGACGAAGATTTGACTGGAACTTCGTGAGGACAGCTGCTGTGATTACGATCAAACTCTTTAGATTGAACTTATGTGACGAAACACAATTAGTTTGACGATCACGGGATCTTTGATCATATGTTAAAACAACGATATCGACAAAACCATTTTAAGTAATAACAAATGACATGGATTTCGTTTATTCTTTGATATTGATCCGATGCATTTAGATTTACTTACCCATGAGGAAATCCTTCGCTATATTCAAGTGTTTTATCGAATTTTTTAAGCTATTTGCAGCCCTTTCCTAATTTTATCGCAATTCTCAAAAAATCTGCACAAGCTAATTGGGATTACAAGACAAAATCAAGCTTTTAATCGATACTAATTTTCTGATCCGGCGAAACCTCTAAAACGTCGAACTACGTCAAACCGATCACGGATTAGACGTCCTGCTTTGTCGAAAAATCCTCCATTATCTTGTCAACTGTTTTTTGTTTCAATTTTTGTGTGGACAAATTGTGATGAGCAGGGATTAGTCGAAGCAAACGTTCGGGATGCGAGAAAAGTAGAACGGACAAAATGGGAATAAGGTTTGTTTAATTTTTAATATAAAGGTTGAAATAAATGCATGTGATTTATGCCAGTCAATTTTTGTTTACATTGTATGAATATTCTAACCGATAATATCTTGAAATTTGAAAGTTGGCATCCTTCGGTCGATGTCGACCATGAATGTACATCACAATTGCAAGATTTTTTCATGTTACACAGCTTTTGGAATGATTAAAGAATCCGATTCGGGAGGAACAATCTCTCTCGCAGCGCTCACAACGATAGGCGGTACTAGGTCACCGGCGGCATGATATACGTTCAGCAGCCAAGAGCTGTATCTGCTCCTCCCCAGCTTGCAGACGACGCTTTACACAATGCCTCCAATGTGAGCGTTCAAGAGCAAGTTCTTCCCAACTCGCGGGGTCAATGCCAAGAGCTTTCATATCTCCTTTGCAAACGTCTTTGTACCGCAACTGCGGTCTGCCCAATGGTCGACTTCCTGATTGCAACTCACTTTAGAGTAGATCTTTCGGAATGCGATCATTTTTGCATTCTATAGACATGGTCAAGCCACAGCAGGCAACGCTGTCGTAGTAGGGTAAACATGCTCTGTAGACCAGCTTTTGGAAGCACTTCAGCATTAGTCACTTTGTCCACCCACGATAAGTTCAAGATACGACAGATGATTCGTCGATGGAAGGCATTCGGTTTCCGTTCGTGTATTGCGTGGGTGGTCCAGGTTTCACTGGCGTACAGCAAAGAATTTAGTATGCACACTCAACTTGCATTTACACCAAACACGAGAGTGCAATCGGGAAAAAATGACAATCTCCGTGTCTAGCGAAAGTTTATCCGCAATGGTTGAACCAAGATATGTGAAATGATGTACTGGTTCAAACCAAAATTTTCCAACAGTGATGATTGGAGGCGGTACAATCTATTGAGGAAAGACTTTGGTCTTGCTCATGTTGATTGTTAGCCAAAAGTTTTGCATGCCTACGAAAAACAGTCCATTAGCGGCTGGAGGTTCTCTTGGGAGTGAGCAGTAAAGGCTGCATCGTCGGCAAACAGTAAGTCACGGATTATCACATCCTCTGCCTTGGTTTGTGCTCTCAACCGGTTCTCGTCCTCAAAGCCTGCTTCCGAAGCATGGCAAAGAAAATGCCGAACAGCGTGGGAGCAAGAACACACATAGGCGAATTTCAAAGGCTACTGAACAGCAAACGTTAAAATGGTTAGAGCCCTTCATAATAGAGTGGAACGAAATAACGAGTTTGAGCAGCCTTGTGGGGCAGCCTTTCAAATCAAGCATTTTCAAAAGACCCACACGGCTGGCGTAGTCGACTACCTTCGTTAAAACAATAAAAACAGCGCATAGGGGCATACGCTTTTCCCGACACTTTTCTTGAGGTATTCTCAGGGAACAGATCATGTCAACGGTTGATCATCCACGGAAGAAGCCACATTGAGATTGGAAGTGAACAGTATCAGCTAAAACTTGTAGCTGGATCGGTAAGACTTTAGTAAACAGTTTGTCTTCAACATTCAGAAGGGAGATTCCTCTGTAAATTTTGCATTCGCCTCTAACACCCTTATTCTTAAATAGCGTGATGATCATCGTGTCTCGCATCTCTTGCGGGACACACTCTTCCTGCCACCACTGAAGAAGCAAATGGTGAAGAGGTTGTAATAATGCTGTTCTACGGCATTTGATGAGCTTAGGTGGAATTCCGTCGTCACCAGGGGCCTTCCAATTCGCTAAGCGGTCGATTGCCCTATTGAGCTCAGCAATAGTAGGGAGAGTATCTAAATGTTCAATGGTTGGCAACTGCTCGAAATTTTCAAGTACATTCAGTACAGACAGGAGAAGTACTCTACCCATCTTTCCTTCTGCTGAATTTTGTCGACAATCGGGTTACCAAATACAGACTTAGCGGGAGCCGTTTTAAGTTTGTTTGTGCCAATGGCTTTCTTGATCCCATCATACATACCGTGAAAAACTTTCAGTATCCTCAGCTTTTAAGATACTGAAGCTAATTTCAGTCCAATAATCATTTGCACATCGTCTTGCAGTCTGTTGAAACTTATTTCTAGCTGCTTCTTAGAAGTCGTAAGTTTTCAACTGTTGGCATACATATGAACTTCAAGAATGCTGATCGCTTCTCGTCCATAACAACAGTTATCTCAGAAGCTATTGCTTCGAACCAGAACGTAAGTAAAAAGTGCGACTCGGCATTCATATCCATAGATTTATTCATAGATTATATCCAGGTAAAAAGCTATGCTTTACAAGACCCACAAAAATGTACATTGGGTTGAATGGTAAAAAATATCAAAATATTGTTAGATTATTGTCAAACATAAAAAACATACTTGTCCATGTGGATATCTAGCGATTTCTTGAAAACTTCAACAGTTCCAGATTGTACCACATGAGTTGCACATTGCGAACGGAAAATGCATATTTGCGGCAGTTCAACCTGCTATGCTGTTGGTAAAGTTTCGATTGGTGACCTCGCAGATATGTGTTATGGGAAAGATGAAACAAATGACCGCAAGGATGATTTGTTTGAATAAGCACTGTCCAAATGATTATTAGTGCTCCTCGTTTCCGTCTGTATTCAGCCGAATGCAAATTCAACAATTTAAGTCGCGCTTCGTATGGATAATTTGATAGTCCCAAGACGAGTTTTGTCGCTCCGCGCTGTGGAGTTTCTAATAGCAGAATATCTTTTTTCAACCAAGGATCCCATGCCGGTATAGCATATTCAACATGAGGACGGATGTACGTTGAAATCAATTTGCAGGCAATATTGGGGTCAAACGAACCTAGGACTCTTTTAAGGAGACCCAAGTTGTTTTCAGCTTTGCAGGCAGCCAGTCGACATTGCATTGAGTTTCCTACGTCTGATTGGATAATCACACCTAAATCTTTTTCGGAGGAGGCGGGTTTAATAACAGTGCGACCAAGATAATATTCTTTGCTCGACTTGCTGTTGAGAGACAATAGGCTGCATTCCGAAGCATTCAGGGGCATTTCGTTGTCTATGGACCAAGTGTGAATCATATCGAGATCCCGTTGCAGGTTCTGTGTGTCGTCTGTGGAGTCTATCTTGCGCCAAAGCTTGGCGTCATCAGCGAAAATAAGCGCGGACGACTGTAATACAGTAGGCAAGTCGTTTATATATATTAAAAACAAAAGCGGTCCGAGGACTGATCCTTGTGGGACACCACGGGCAACTTTAATCGACTCGGATAGTTCGTTTTTGACTCTCACGTACATCTCACGAGATATCAACCATTCTTTAATCCATGCATGGAGTTTACCCTGTACTCCGTAGGTGAGTAGTTTCGACGAAAGTATTTCGTGATTCACACAATCGAAGGCTTTTGAGAAATCGA
>JACCGJ010002491.1:0-17193 GCA_013407085.1 Atriophallophorus winterbourni
GTGTGACCACGAAATCCTATATCAAATAAACTTGTCCAACGCATATCCTCGTAGGATCGTTAACATTCTGCACAAAATTCAGCTTCAAACTCGTATCTAGGAATTCTTGTTGGAACGGTTTACCCGTCGAAACTAAATCAGCCTAGTTTATATCGGGAGCATTCAGATCTCCAAGAACGATACAGTCACCAGTAATACCTCGTGTTTGATTTAATAACATAACGCAGGAACGTAAGCGCCAGGTGAGCGGTAAATGACCCCACGTGATGCAGCCCTAGAGCAAGAATTCACCTTACACTAGATGGTTTCAGCATTTCCTCTCAGCATATCCTCTCTTATGCTTCCACAATCAGTTGGTTTTTAAAGTATACAGCAACCCCACCAGCAGTTCTTGAGGCTACTTTGTCACTTCCGAAAAGCGTATAGTGTGGTAGCGCGCACTCCATATCAGGTATATTAATTGATAACCACGATTTCGGAACACTAATTATATCCTACTTTCGTCGACAGACAATTTCATTAACCTCGTCAAGTTTATTGCGTAGACACTTCACATTGAAAAGCAGGACTCGAAATCTCTTCACAAAATGATGATTGACAGCAGCTTTCAAAGAATGTGTGGCCTCCTCCTCACTACTCAAACATCCATAATATGGAGGTCTACCTCGCCAGCTTCTTTACGTGCTCGCAATTCTTGGATAGCTGTTTTTATTTTGATTCTATCCTCAGGAGACAGGTCACATAGTATCTTGAACTGCTCAGCCTCAATATTGTGAACGCGTCTAAGTACAATCTGGATTTGTTAATTCGAAGCTAAAACAATTTTCAACGTCCGCGGTTTATCATCCTCCTTCTTCCGGCCAAGTAAAAATGCAGAAATGATGGTAACTCCTTCCTCCTCTTGATTAAATAGCTTTGAAAAAGTGGATTGTAGGAAAGTGCGCTCTTGCTGTAACCGTATTTCAGCCGTGTCCTCGGTTTGCTCGCGAGCATTTACCATAATAGGGCATCGCTATCGAGAGTCCAAATGTGGCTCTTTTGAGACCGGAGATCTAAAAGCATTTTCAGAAATAGGCACTTCTTTCACTATGTTTAGCACTATTTTACTTAATCGCTGTGACAAAATTGCTTAGCCCGGATCACTAGGTAAACCATTCGACGTCACGTCCAGAAACCAGCGAAATCCCCAAACACACAGTGTACATTCAGTCCATGGACTAAGCGTGCTTTGCACCAACGTAAAGGAAACGAGTGCCACCTTACTAGGGGACAGGCTGAAGCACGATAAAGAAGAATGAAAAAGGTTGTGAAACAACATGGACTTGGAGCCAGTTGAACCACTATCATTGATACGACTATGTCGTAAACCTACGTCTTCAAATGTGGACCAGCCAAGATTGCTTAGAATCACGGTTCACTCTGAAAGCGATCTCGAAAACATCTTACTATCCGCTTTTCTCCTGCGTAAGGAGCGTTCAGATACCACTGCAAGGATCTTTGCTGATGTGCCTTGGTGAGAAAGGGCCCGAAAGGACCAGCAACCAAACCAAACGAAACAAAGGGATGATCAAAGTATAATCCTTTTGGGAGTTCCAGAAGCTTATGAAGCAACTAATAAAGCGGTGCAGCGCAAACACGATCAGTTACAATGGAGATTCCTCAGTGATATACTTGGCTTGCATGATGTAGCTGTGACGGACACGTTCCGCATCCCTAAATCTACGAATTATAAGGGCATCGGTCCTAAGCCCCTTAAAATAACGTTCTCGTGTAATGATATGTAGAACACGGTCAAAACTCGTTGGGAGAATGGCCGCAGAATAATCCCGCGAGAAATTAGACTAGGTGCATCAAAACACCATATGGGAAAGATAGATGCACCACTGAGTTCAATAGAAACACTACCAAGTCAATCAGTTGTTGAAGTGTCAGAAACAATTTTAGCCGATACGATAGATCACTGTCTTCCAACAGTACAACCCCAAAACGATCAAGCATCCCTGCAAGCAAAAAACCTTCAGTTGCCGACTCTGGAGGAGTCGGCCTAACATATATTCTGCACTCCACTAGCCTTCTTCCTCACACCCCATCCTTGTTGAGAAAAACAACTATGAAATGCATCTACACCAACGCGCAATGTCTCGGAAACAAAGTCGGTGAACTGCGTGCAGCTTTTCAGAGATGTTCACCAGACGGAAACATAGCTGCAGATTCAGCAAACCAATAATGAACTAGAATTACCTGGAATGTCACTTATTCGTCATGACCGTGAAACCAGAGGAGGAGGAGTAGCTTTGTATTATAGCCAAAACCTTCTGTGCCGTGAAATTACGGATCCAGACATCGTGTTGCTGGATACACTCTGGTGCTCAATCCGACTAGCTAACGGTGAAGACTGTGTTTTGGGAGTAGTATATCGCCCACCGTCTGCACAGAAAACTTACAATCTGGCCCTACTGGATAAAATTCGCATGGTTACTTCCAGATACACTTGTGGATTTTTGATTATTGGTGACTTCAATTTACCGAATCTGCAGAGCAGCACCATTTACCCAGAACACTCCCTCGAGCGCGCATTCAGTGAGTTGTTTGACGATATTCCTCTTTATAACCACATTACATGTAATACCTGATACCGCGGAAACGATTTACCCTCACTCTTAGATCTCGTTCTGACAAGCAATGAACATGACATTGATAACGTTGCTTACGAAAGTCCACTGGGACTAAGTGATCACGTCGTCATCCAGTTTGACTATCTGTTTGAAGCGGTAAGAACAAATGATGCCCGTAAAAGAGTTAGGCGGATCAACACTATGGCGTTGAGTGATGCTCTGAAAAACACGTTTAACTGCCAACCGGAAACCAGCAACGTACATGACTTTTGGATATGGCTAATATCTAATCTCAAAAGTTCAATCGAAGTGAGCTCCGAATTTGTCCTCAGGAACTCAAAAAAAAACTTTGAATTTAAATTAAGAAGCCGAACTCGTAAGTGGTTAACGGTACGAAACATTGCTTGGCGACACCATCGGCAAAACCCATCATCCGAGACCTGGGAAACATTCCGTTTACTGCGGAAAAAAGTAAACAAATTTGTCATCCAAGACAAGTTGTGCTTCCAAGAAGTGATATCAAGCATGATGGAGCGAAACCCCAAAATCCTGTATCGTATGGTTAACGATCAAGCTAGGGTGAAACCTAGAGTAGCGTCCGTGAACACATCAGCTGGACCAACAACAACTGCAGCAGAAACTGCTGATGCTTTAGCCACGTTTTATTCATCGGTATTCAACCAGATAGAACATGCAATAAACAGCCCAAATCCAACACTTTCAAACACGGTTGCCCTAAGTGAAATAAGTGTCACTGAGAAACGCGTCCTCCAAGGTTTATTTAATCCTAAAACCGGAAAGTCTCCTGGGGCCGACGGAATAACCCCGGAAATATTGAAACAATTTGCGAGTTTGCTATACAAACCTCTCACTTATTTGTTCAAACAAACACTGGCAAGCGGAGTGATTCCTACAGATTGGAAACGAGGAATAATTTCTCCAATTTTCAAAGGTGGAAATCGCTCCGATGTTTCCAATTACCGACCCGTTACTCTGTTACCAGTGATTTCAAAATTACTTGAGCGACTCATTGTTGACGATCTAACGAAACATTTTGAGAATAATCAGTTGCTTTCGAGGAACCAGCATGGATTCAGACGAAATTATTCCTGTTTGACTAATTTACTGGTAACGCTAGATGATTGGACAAAATCGGTAGATAAAGGACAAGCAATACACGCGTGCTACTTAGATATTTCAAAAGCATTCGATCGTGTTGACCATTTCCTACTACTTCAGAAGCTTTAAACGCTTGGTATCACTGGAAAGTTGCTAAATTGGCTAAATGACTACCCAACAAATCGCACTAACCAGGTACGTGTTGATGGTGCATTATCCAAACCAATTGCAGCAACTAGCGGAGTTCCCCAAAGCTCAGTCCTTCGCCCGATCCTCTTTCTGGTTTATGTCAATGAAATATCGGAAATTGTTCGATGTAACATTTCGTTATTTGCGGACGACATAAAGATTTGGCGCAGCGTTCGTAGTCCAGAAGACTGTCTGCTATTACAAAAGGATCTTGTTACGCGTCACAGCTGGTCGTTGAAGAACAAACTGCCGTTTAACTTCAACAAATGCAAGATCGTGAATGTGGGGAATCGAGTAGAGTTCACATATCACATAGGTTCGCATCTCCTTCAAAATTGCAGTGAAGAAAATGATTTGGGTGTCTGGATATGCTCCAGTTTAAAAACATCACTTCAAACTAACAGTGCCTTTAAAAAAGCAACACGTGTTCTAAATCTACTCAAACGTGTATTTGGGAAATTTTCGCCCAAGATATTCCCGAGGATCATGAATACATACTTGAGACCAATCATGGAATACGGTGTACAGTCATGGTCTCCGTGGCTCAAGAGGGATGTGGAACTTATACAGCGAATCTATCACCGCTCAACGAAACTAGTTCTGAGCATCCGAAACAAACCATATAAAGAAAGGATAGCTCAACTAAATCCGTTCGATTTTTCCTATCGACGAATCAGAGGAGACCTTATCTTATTTTACAAAACATTCCATACCCCGAACCATCCCTTACAGGATTTATTCACGCGAGGGGATATGAGGAATTATCGGACCAATGAATATGTGCTGGTCGTACCCCATTCCCGCCTGAACTGTAGAAGGTATTTTTACTCTGTCCGTGTCTGTTTTACTTGGAACAGTTTACCTTCAACCGTTGCTCACGCCACTAACTTGCATGACTTTAAAACGAAATTAGACGAATTTTTATTGCATTATTCGTTTCCAGAACGCTTAAATACTGTTTAATCTATGTTCTTATATTGTTTATACACTTAAATTTCAATTTTTACCATCCTATGGTTGTTGTTGAGCTTGTTACTTTCTAGACCATTAAAAACCTTTGAATTACCTTGAATTCCTTCCTGAATGTTGAGCAATCGGTGTTGAAGGCCAGCAAACGTCGAGTTCATGCAAGTTCAATGTATCATCGATACTAATACAATTTTTTAAACGGCTGTAGTCGAGGAAGTGAATAGCACGCAAGCTTGCTCCACAGATAGGTGGTGTCTATCTTCAGCTGAGGTTGGGTCAATATTTTTGTCTCCTCCATCGAGCACTTAAGCTACGACTTTATTCTGACTACCTCGGTCCTCAACACTTCATGGTGAAAGGCTTATCTTACATAAAGTCGAATAATATCGCATGATATGATCTGAAGTCACCGATATGTCTCTGGCTTCATTCCTCTGCACCGAATATGAATCCATTTGAAATGTACAATGTACAGCTTTTGCGGTAACCGCAACCTGTTTAGAGCATCCAAGACAAGAGTCCCTCAAGCGAGTAGCGGGGCACCGATTCCCTTGGATCTTCGTTACAGTAGGTGCTGTATTATCTACTTTTGCAGATTTTCTAGTCTTGTCGAAAAATTCATTATAAATCCCAAAGCATTGTATAAACACGTCAACGACCTCCTGAATGTTAAAATAAGAATACCGCCACTGGTCTCTGGTACTGGAATAGTGACGTCATTTAAAGATTGCGCTAACGTTTTCCGACAACAATTCGCATCAGTTATCTCACAAGTTTCGACCCATAGACAGCCCTCAAACTCTGAGAGCTACAGCCTGCCAATTCTCCACGGGGTGGATTTCCCCCCAACGTTGTTTAATCAAAATTAATGACGATGAAGAGAACAGGCTCACCCGGTATAGAAAATATACACGCAAACGTTTTGCACAATCTATTTTCCGAGTTGGCAAAACCGACATCTGACGTATTCACGATGATGTTCGAGCAGGGCTTTGTACCAGAAACTTGGAAAACTGCCCTGATTAGTCCCATCTACAAGGGTGGCAAAAGAAATGATTCTTTAAAATATCGCCCGATAGCGTTATTACCAGTGCTATCAAAAGTAATGGAGTCCATAATAGCTGATGCCTTACGGAATCACTTTGAGATTAATAATTTAATCTCCGAGGCACAGCATGGATTCAGGAAAAAACGATCCTGCCTGACAAACTTGCTATTAGCAAAAGAATCTTGGTCTGAGCTACTGGATGCCGGCAACTCCGTGGACGTAATTTATATCGATTTCTCAAAAGCCTTCGATCGTGTGAATCACGAAATACTTTCGTCGAAACTACTCACCTACGGAGTACAGGGTAAACTCCATGCATGGATTAAAGAATGGTTGATATCTCGTGAGATGTACGTGAGAGTCAAAAACGAACTATCCGAGTCGATTAAAGTTGCCCGTGGTGTCCCACAAGGATCAGTCCTCGGACCGCTTTTGTTTTTAATATATATAAACGACTTGCCTACTGTATTACAGTCGTCCGTGCTTATTTTCGCTGATGACGCAAAGCTTTGGCGCAAGATAGACTCCACAGACGACACGCAGAACCTGCAACGGGATCTCGATATGATTCACACTTGGTCCATAGACAACGAAATGCCCCTGAATGCTTCGAAATGCAGCCTATTGTCTCTCAACAGCAAGTCGAGCAAAGAATATTATCTTGGTCGCACTGGTATTAAACCCGCCTCCTCCGAAAAAGATTTAGGCGTGATCATTCAATCAGAATAGGAAACCCAATGCAATGTCGACTGGCTGCCTGCAAAGCTGAAAACAACTTGGGTCTCCTTAGAAGAGTCCTAGGTTCGTTTGACCCCAATATTGCCTGCAAATTGATTTCAACGTACATCCGTCCTCATGTTGAATATGCTATACCGGCATGGGATCCTTGGTTGAAAAAAGATATTCTGCTATTAGAAACTCCACAGCGCAGAGCGACAAAACTCGTCCTGGGACTATCAAATTATCCATACGAAACGCGACTTAAATTATTGAATTTGCATTCGGCTAAATACAGACGGAAACGAGGAGCACTAATATTCATTTGGACAGTGCTTAATCAAACAAATCATCCTTGCGGTCATTTGTTTCATCTTTCCCATAACACACATCTGCGAGGTCACCAATTGAAACTTTACCAACAGCATAGCAGGTTGAACTGCCACAAATATGCATTTTCCGTTCGCAATGTGCAACTTTGGAACAGTTTACCTACTCGTGTGGTACAATCTGGAACTGTTGAAGTTTTCAAGAAATCACTAGATATCCACGAGGACAAGTATGGTTTTTATGTTTGACAATAAACTAACAATATCTTGATATATTTACCATCCGACCCAATGTACATTTTTGTGGGTTTTGTAAAGCATAGCTTTTTACCTGCATATCATTTATGAATAAATCTATGAATAACCATGTTGAAATCCGGTGATGATCAAAAATAATAAAAAAACAATTGATTCGTAAGAAGCAACTCGAAACAACGAAATTAATTTGTTGTATGCGCATACCTTTAAATGGAGGAAAGTTATTCCGTATTCAAGAAAATTTATTGTGTGTTGTTTTAATTGGCAGTACACGAAAATTTACGAAATTTTCAAATAATTTCGGTTTGACTAATGGGTGTCGAAATCAAAGTTCAAAAGAAGGGCGATGGTGTCACTTATCCGGCCAATGGAAAAACTGTAGTTGTCCATTATACCGGTACTTTAGAAGATGGAACAAAATTCGACAGTTCGCGTGACAGGAAAAAACCTTTTGAATTTAAAATTGGGAAAGGACAAGTAAGTCATTTTACTCATATATGCTCCCTAGGTAATCAAAGGCTGGGATGAAGGTGTTGCCAAAATGTCCAAAGGAGAAAGGGCTACCTTAATTTGCTCTCCTGATTATGCTTATGGCGCGAAGGGTTGCCATGGCGTAATTCCTCCTAACGCTACCCTTACCTTTGACGTTGAATTGATCGATATTAAAAATTAACGTTTCATTGTCTCTTAACAAATACATTTGCTTTAATAACTATTGTATTTTATCAATTGCTTTGATTGCAAGGCACCTAAATCATCATTTAACGCTTGGAGACGCTTGTATAATTGGATTCCAACGCAGCTATTGTAATAAATCTTTCCGTACCATGAACGTCTCTGCAGCTCTTAATTACGGTGTTTAAACACTAATTCTTTTTTGTTAATTTCAAACACATTTCTATATTCGACTACAGGAAACCATTGTGTCTGTGATTTAATATATTTTTAATGGTATTATACCACTATAAGCTTGAATTGCGGCGCAGTGATATGGATTTTGACGAATAAGAACCCATCGCACGTTGCTAGCGGAATTTATTTAAAATAACTACAATGAAATAAGGAATAAAGGCCAACTGATCTGAACGATTGTGGCGAATTTAACAAGAGTTTCGGTCTGTTTAGTCATGTTTAAGAGAACGTAACTTTCTGATGTGTTATCTAATATTTGAAAATATCTATCCAATCGTGCAGCACTCCTGTGCTCTGCAGCCAACAATGCTAAACATTTGCTACCGGTAGTAATCTGCATGCAGAAAAACCTCACTGATATTCTCATATTTGTCTATGCATGGGCAACTGGGTAGTAACTTATCCCGCGCGCGGTCTAGGACTGGTGAATGCATACAGTCATCGATTCTGCAACCTAAGCCACAGGCATCAGAGCGGTCTACAAAGTGCAGTTTGTGCTATATTGGTGTTCCCATGCGAAACTTATACCGTACATTAAACGCATAACCGACAATTCCAAGGATATTTCAGCGGCCGTCTCTAGCACTTTCGGATTTAGCATTTGCGTCATATAGCAGCGTTGCTCTTCTGAGCTGATGTGGATATAGAGAAACATCAACTTAACAAGATTTCGCGTGTTAGGCCACGATTTACAGATGCCGGAAAAACTAGTTCTGAAACCGATTCCTTTTGTTATGCTGCCTCTAGATTGAAGTGGAATTTGATCTTCCGTCCAGCGATTGAATATCGCAACAGGCTTGCATTTGACATCTTGGAGTGTTTGTGACAAGAAAAAGCTTGTTCAGATGCATGGAGCGATGGGCGGATCATTTTGAGGCACGGTTTAACTGGCTTTCGAAACTCAATAAATTTAAAAACCCCATGGTCCATATCTCTCAAGCGCTGTCGCTAACGTTGGATTAAATAACGCATTCCGATCACTCGGAGAGAATCAGTGATTGCTCGGATTTCCAAAGAGTGAAAACGCGATCCTTGAGAAAATTTTCGGGCTATCAGTTTCGTTTCAGTAGCACCTAAATACTAACTTCCATCTTGCATTCCGTTTAATCGATCGCGAATATTTTTAGAACCGTACTGAAATGTGGAGTATTCGGGAAATATATTTGGATCCTAAAAACATTATCAAACCTCTGTGTTTCATTCAGTTTATCAGCGGGGTGAGATGGGGTTGCCCTATCTCGCCGTTCCTTTTTAACTTTTCGATAGACAATGTTTTTGTGAAAGCTTTAGGTGGTCTGGTGAGCGCAGATGTTAAAATTCTACCGATCTGGAGTATGCGGATCAAATCGGATTAATGTGAGATGAAGTCAAGCCTGATCCAGGCAAAGTACCACAGATTGTACGTGTGCTAAGGTAGTGTCAGGTAACCCACGCCTAGACAGGTATGACTCTAATATGATACAGCAAGCCCTGGATCGCCTTGCACTTAAAGCTTCAAGGTGTGGTATGTGCTTTGTGCCAAACAAGTTTAGAACTCTTACCCAAATACTCTCTTCCAAATCCAAATATGACGTTAATCTTTAGTTGGTTGACAGCTTTGTTTACTTCGGCAGTTTTATCTCTGCTGGTGGTGGACAAGATCTCATGCTTGCACGGAAAGCGAATGTAGCGTTCACTAAACTTTTTCGTATGTAGCATCGACGCGATCTTTCACCCAATATTAAAGGTCGCGTGTACAACTCAGTCATGTGTTCTACACTCTTCTATGGCTGGAAACCTCGTTTATCCGAGCGGAAGATGTCCGTCTTGTTTTCTGATTTTAACAGTCGTTGCCTGCGTAGAATTTCTCGCATTCGATGGCAGCATCGCGTTATAAATATAAATGTCTGCGAATTCGTGTTAGGAATAAACGCTTGCGGACTGAGGGAAATGCTGATGGTTGCTCGTTTACGACACGTTTTAAGAATGGCTCATCACCCTTTACCATACCGCGCCTTATTCGCAGAGCCTGATAGAAGATGGGATAAATGACTGAGTGATCATTCCATGACTTGGCGCGCTGGAATGGAGAAACTCACCGTGGCGCTAGGCTCAGTTGGACGTATTCGTTTGCCTTGATGGGGTCCAACAGATCTACCTAATAATTCAATAGCTTAATTAATTAAATTCTGGGTTCCATCATCATCGTCATGAAACACAAGTCTGGAGCCAGACAAAGTGACAAGCAATATGAAGCAGGAAAAGCACATGAATAAAGGAGAGCAGGCAAGCGGAATATGTAAAACAAATGCGCAAAAAGCAGCTTGTTTTTGTAGTTCAGTGCATGATATTTTGTGTTTTTTATTTTTTCCTATAAAATAACGCCGGATAAAAAAATTATGACATAGTAAAATACACTGGCGCCACTGATTTCGGTTTGCAAGCATATCGCGTAAGGTTTCCAGCCAACTATTAGGTGGAGCTTTTGGACCCCACCCATGCAAAGAATACGCCCGACTGAGCCTAGCGCTGCAGTGAGTTTCTTCATCCCAACGCGCCACGTCATGGACTGGCCAACCGATTGTTTCTCTGGTAATGATTGGAGTGAAATTTATTCCAAGATGATTAGAACAGGAACTTCGGACACCTTTTTAAATATATTTTGATAACCGATTCTACCCAACTACGAGGGAATGATTCGGCACGTGAATTCAGCACTATAAGAACACCCGCCTGTCGTGGAATGGCAGCTACAAAATCACAGGTGAAGCGCAAAATGTAGTGAAAGCTTTGCAGCCGTAAGTTCAGTTATTATAAACAGGTCATGTAAGCGCGTTTCCCATAAACAGCAGATATCAATAGTTAGACAAAGTCAAGAGTCAGTGCAGCTGGCCTATCTGTCGGTCCGTTCTGACATTCGTACAGCATTTTTATGCTGTGCGGCGAACACCGTGCCAAATTGATTTGCCACCAGTGGTGAGCTGCATGCTGAAACAGGCTGAATTCTCACTTCAACTTCTATTTCCCCCCTCATATCGGTCTAGGCCTGGGCAACCTGACGGTATCTTAGCCCACGTGCAGTCTCTAACTGTGCGGCACTTTTCCTGGATCAGGCTTGTGCTTTCATACCATACCATACCCTTGAGTAACAGAGACGGTCATTTCTGACGCCTGAGGTGACCTAGGTTGCGGAATGCTACGGTCGCTTTAAAAATGCGTGCCGAGACGTTGTCAACAGAATTACTGATACAACTACGGAGATACGTAAAACGATCTATATTTTGAGGCGCCTGATTGTCACGCAATGAGGTGCTGTTTGACAAGTCGATGTCCTGCAGCAAAACTGCACTTAGAGGGTGCAGAATGATTTCCAAATGCGGGCGCAATACTAGCTAGATTTTTATGTATCGCCTGTGCATCTGTGTACGAGGCGAAGAGCAGAACTATATCATCAGCATAGCCCAAGTCGAGAAGCTTACCGCCTGGCATTATATGAACTCCGAAAGCTGGGGCTCCTCCGTTGCATATTTACATGATGACATCAATCACAAAATTGAACAAAAACAGATAAATCGGTATCGGGTGAGAGTTCGTTGTAAACCTCAACGCATCCGGGTGCATGAGCGTAAAGTGCACGTAGTATGTTGATATATTCTTCCCGAACGCCTTTGCGCAGCAAGTTGTTAAACAGGACATTTCGATCGACTGAATCAAATGTTCCGGTAGCACGTACCGAATGCTTAACTGCCATACAACCATGAAAAAGTAAAATCAGAATAGTCTAAGTCGAAAGCCTGCCACCTGACATTATGTTAAATCCAAAAGCTGGGGCTCCGCTGCATAATTCCATGATGGCATCAATTACCAAATTGTACAGAAACGGAGCAATCGGACATCCTTGTCGGACGCCAATTGTGGTGAGGAATCTGAGTGAAAGGTCGTTGTAAAAACTAACGCATCCGGATCTATGAGCATAAACTTCACGCAGTATGTTGACATACTTTTGCGGGCACCTTTGCACAGCAAGGTGGTAAAAAGGACATTTCGATTGACGGAATCGAATGCTCATTTGAAGTCTAAAAAGATGACTACCGTCACTTGTCTATAAGTATGTCGCAGTTCTAAGATCTTTCAGCACAGCTTCTGCCAGTTTGGAAGCCAGCTTGCTGCTCTCATATCTGTGATTCCTTATGATATGTTAATCTTCGAAGGCAGATGGACGCTAATAATCTCGTTATGATGGGAGACTAATCCCACGATGATTAGAGCAGGAGTTTCGCACAGATTCTTTTTTAAATTTCGGTATGATAACCGATTCTCCCCAAATCTGAAGGACAGATTCTGGGAACCACACTTCACGGAGGATATCACCCAATGTGCTGATTAGGACTTGGCCACCTCCATTTAGAAAATAGGCGGTGTCATCGGGATCACCAGCTTTGAATGGTTTCATGGATTCGATACATCCTTCAATTTCTGAATCATTATAGGGATCTACGCTAACAAGCTAAGTATCCTACTGCTTCAAATGAGAAAATGATTCCGATTCAAGCGGACAGCTGAATTGTACTATTGTCTATTTCAGCGATTGCCTCATTCACTTCTTTGTTCGCAGAACCCGCCGATCGAATAAGTTGGTTAGAGTTCTCGCACGTTACAACAAACGTACACCCGCTATCCGTATTCGTCATATCTCGTCCTTGAAGACCGCTCACAGACATACAACTGCATATAAACGCAGCCATCGACAAAATATAGATTGCTATCACAGATTCTTAGGTTTGAAATAATCCTATCAGTCATGAGTGACACTTACACGTATGGGCGTAAAGTACACGCAATACCTCAACGCTTCAAGTTCCAAATCGTCAAGGGCTTGTTGCGTTATATATGGGTGTTTTTCCAGTAACGCGATGTCATCTGTATACTCAAGGTCTATATCCCTCACCTGCCAGAAGTTCAACTTCTACGCCAACTAGATCAACTATAGCTTTCCTTTACGTGATATGCGATCGCAAATTAAAAATGGGTCGGCAAGATAGATAAGTCGTATGTATGTGTGAAAGCACAAGTCTGATCCAGGCAAAGTGCCGTACAGTGATAGACTGCAAGTGGGTGTTAAAAGTTTAGTATACAACGCAGTTTTACGTGCCACATTTTCTATTGTTTAATCGAGTTGATCCAAAAGGGAACCCCACGTGATAGTAAATGATGTCAAATTCCACAAATAAGTGCATTAATTTCGAAAAGCAGGTCGGAAGCATAACTAACTTTATACGACAGCAAGCCGGGTTTAGTTGCGTTAATGTTCCTTGATGTATATACCATAAGATGTATGCAACATCATTGTTCTATATCATTTAAAAACCAAACATACATCTCGCGCTACCAAACTATAGAAACAAGCTCCTTGTCATACACATCGGTGTATTTCACCTTGTGTTTTGTGCGCTGTGTTTTATCTGTTTATTCCTTTCCAATCTTGTCACAGCCGGGATTCGTAGTAGCAATGAGCCCCTATCTATAAAATGCTCCCGTGTGGCGTGCGTCTCTTACTGATAGAAGGGATAAAGGCGGGTGACTGGCGCCTTAAAATCAATTTCCTTCGGGCCGATGGAGCTCCCTTCCCCATCTAGGGAAGGGAAAACACTGATTCCAAACCCTCGCTACCTAGTGGGTTGCCCGATTGCGGGAAAGGCTTCGGAAGAAAACCCTGAGGAAATATCCGGAGAAGTCCCGTAGGTGGATAACTGGCGCACAGCGCTTTCTATCTGTCAACTCTCTTGTAGGTTGCACTTGATTTTACAGTTAGAGAGCTGCACTCGAACAAACGCCAAGTGGTACTGGGAAGATCACTTGTATACTATCCCCAAGAAACCTCATGAATGTCTCAAAATTATTTTAAGCTCTGTGCTACAATGTTCCCGAGAGGCGACACGTCCTTGGCTCCCACAGCGCCTAGAGGAAAGTAAGCACGCTGGGGTCATGAACATACGAAAGGTTTTTGATATAGGAAATTGGAATGTGAGAACACCGCCTGATTTGTTTAGTCAAGCCGTTATGGTGGGCTTTTTACAAACTACCGTTATCCCCAGTTTTGTTCAAATATGCTGTCGACTAGATTATAAACCAGGTATTGACAAACTGTCCACGGGTTCAAGTTTCAACAGATCTCGACTTCGCTCTGCTGTAAAAATCGGCCTCAAAATAAACGCAGCAAAACCAAGGCATGTTTTAATACTGTTACACCAGGCGTCCAGCAATTAAACGTTCAGGACTGTCAGATCGAGTATGTTCCAGCCTTCAAATACCTCGGTTCCCGTACGTTGCCCAGTGGTCAGGCGAAAGATGAAGTTAAGGGATGGTCGTACGTGTATCATGTTTCCGTAGCTAAAAGGCCTTCTTTGGGTGCGGGCCCAGCATCAGCCACAAGACTAAAATACTTGTTGATTAAGTAGCAATTCGCCTTGTACTGCTTTATGGATGTGAGAGGTGGCCGCTGAGGTCACAAAAGGTACGATATTTAGAAGTGTTCGACCATTTGTGCTATAGGATAATATTGGGTGAAAGATATAATGATCGGGTATCGAACGCTGCCGTTCGGGCGCAATGCAAAGGAATACCTCCGCTTTCTGTTCACATCCAGTGGCGAAGACTGCATTGGACTGGCTACGTCCTCAGAAAGACAGACTCAGTGCTCACGAAATTCGTCCTCGACCCTGAACCCATTCGTACGTGGCGTCGGCGGTCAAGTGAAGACATGGCTGTCAACTGTTAAGGAGAACGTAGATAACCTGGGATTGCCTACCGTCTACGGCGTTCGAAGGTGGTAACGTGACTGAATCACGATCTCGCCTCTGATGGACGCGCGTGGGCTGGGGTGATTCGGAACATCAAGGAAGCCGGCTAATCCACCCTTCAAGCCAGCCGCAGAAAAGTAAAGTAAGTTACATGTCCGTCTGGCCCCAGACACAATGATGATGGTAGCTGTCCGGCGTTCTTCAAAACTCTAAAATATGAAAAAGTGTGCAACTGTACAGTACTTATATGCTGTGCACCTAAAACAGTGCTAAATTGAGCTGCCTTTGCTACGTTCATTTTTCATGTTTGCCCTGACACCGGCAAATTGACTGCATCTTATCCCACGTGCGTTTTATGGTTGTATGTATGTATGAAAACAGAAGCCTGGTCCAGGCTAAGTGCCGCACAGTCTTAGACTTCACGTGGGTCAAGATACTGTCAGGTTGCCCAGGCCTAGACATGAGAAAGAAAATTGAAAGTAGTGAGACTTCAGAGTGTTTCAACAAGCAGCTCACTACCAGTAGCACGGTTAGCCGCGCACATCCACCTATGACTGTGCGGTACTTTCCTGGGATGGTATGAAAGACCAAGCCTGATCCAGGAAAAGTGCAGCACAGTCACAGGTTGCACATGGGCTCATACTGTCAGTTTGCCCAGGCCTAGACAGATATGGCAAAAGAAATAGAAAATATCGGAAATTCTGTTTGTAAACTTCAAAATTCAGCACGATTAAGAACCCTGAGGAATGATTTTCTCTCAGCGCTGCGTGAAAGAAAAGCTGTTCCGGTGGCTTCCACCCAAATTTGTTTGAGCCAAGCGTGAAAAACAGATATGGTTCACAATGCTTTTTGAACATACTCCCAAACTGGTTTATGGATCCTCATGCTTTTATTAACTTTAGTCAAGTTTGTGCTTCGTTTAGATATTAAGCTGTCTTCGTTTGGCAAAAATATTTTTTCCAGAAACGTCAGATCATTCAAAAATATGGTTTCAGGTGTGCAATCACACTAAATGCATCGAGAATATTATCAATAATGCAATTTGCTTTCCTTTAATAGATCGATGATTCGAACAAATAATCTTATTTCCATTGAACATGCAGGGATGGAAACGATCGGAAAACAGTTTTTCTCATCACTGAGGGGCGTAAATAACTTCGATAAATCTAATATTTAAATAGCTTTTTGTTTAATTTTGAATTTCCACGTATGATCTATAACGTCGGACCTTTATGAAAAAATAAACAAATTCCACAAGTCTTGGTTACAACAATACGAAAGACTACACACTATAGAAGTGCAAGTGCCACTATCGAATTTCTACACACAAATGTGCACTCATGCAGTACAATTGTACTGTGCAAATCTAATCATGCTGCATTCTGAACCACGGTGGCGTCTCACTACTTTTATATCATTCCTCCTATCTGTCTAGACCTAGACAACTTGACACAATCTTAACCCTTGCTTGGATCAGGCTTGCCATAACATGCATGTATGAAAGGACAAACGTGGTCCATGTAAAGTGCCTCATTGACTGTACATAGGCTAAGATGCTGTCGGGTCTAGACAGATATGAGAAATGAAATACAAGCGAAAATGGGAGTGAAACACCAGTGTTTCAGCATGCAGCTCACTACTGGTGGCCAACGAATTTTTATTCCCCTCTCTCTCTCTCTAGGCCTGGGCAACCGGACAGTATCTTAGCCCGTGCAGTCCCTGACTGTGTGGCACTTGGCCTGGATCAGGCTTGTGCTTTCATACCATACCATTCAATCAATTTAGCACGGCGTTAGCTGCATAGTACAAGTCCCGCGGGATTGTGCATGGATGTGCAATCGTGCAGCATTTCTGAGTTGTACGGCTAGCATCGTGCTAAATTGATTGGACAACGGTAGTGAGCTGCATGATAAAACATGCTAGAGTCTCACTTTCATTTCTATTGCCCCCTCATAACTGTCTAGGCCCGGGCAACTAGACGGTATCTTAGCGCCCGTGCAGTCTGACTGTGCGGCACTTTGTCTGGTTCCGGCTTGTGCTTTTATACCATATCCTTCCATACCGCAGGATTGCACATCCGTGATTTCATGCATGCTACTTATTCTATTAATTCGTATCTTGCGACCTAAATGGTTCCGACCATCAATTTAGTTTTGATCTGATACACTCTTCAGCCGAGCGGTTGGTAAATAATTGCAAAAGGCTTACTATTGTACAGATTCCAAAACCCATTATGGACCGTTGTGAATATTTCGATG
>JACCGJ010002492.1:0-28409 GCA_013407085.1 Atriophallophorus winterbourni
TTGGTTTGCAGCGCGAAGATAGTGCCGATAGATGTAAATTGCGCTGTCACGTCAAAAAAACCACGATTTCTTCATCTTTCAAATTCACGTCCTCTATCTTATGCCGAAATTCGGTCACGGAATCTTACCGCGAACGCGCACAAGAGGATTGTCAAATACTCAAATGTCGATGAAGTCAAAAAGAATTTCTTTCGCGGTGATCAAGGATCAGATTATTCCGTAACTGAATTTCGGCAGAAGATAGAGGACGTGAATTTGGAAGATGAAGAAATCGTGGTTTTTTTGACGTGACAGCGCAATTTACATCTATCGGCACTATCTTAGCGCTGCTAAACAAATCGAAACTGCTAAACGATCACGAAACGGAGTACAATGGAAACCGACTGACCAAAAAGAGTTTACTACAGTTATTACAATCGTGTTTGCAGACGAATGTGAAATTCACCAATGGTTTGTATACACAAATGAAAGGTTCTCAAATGGGATCTCAAATATCTGGGTTGCTCGCCGGAGCCGTAATGCATATCTTGAACGTATCGCTTTACCGCTGATCCAACCCAAAATCTGGATCCGATACGTCGATGTTACGTTCGTGATTCTGAAAAAAAGAAAACTTGAAAAATGCGCACCATCTACTGAATTGCGTCTTCATTGGAATTCAATTTACAAAGTAGACAGGATTGGAAAAACTGTCTACCATTTCTGTATGTGAACGCGTGAAGAACAGAATAGAAACCTAGAAACTAGTGTATAAAAGAAGCGAACACACACGGATCAAATGTGGAACTTTAAAAAGTAGCACCTGGCTACCCACAAGCGAAGCTGCGATTGAACACAATTCAACCGCGCAAAAAACACCGCACTACCGACGATCTCTGAGAAGAAGGGGAGAAACATTCATTCAAACACTTGCGGAAGAATGGAAACCAAAAGGACTTCAGAATTCGCAACATGGACTCGACAACACAATCGCGTGTGAACAGCAAGAACACAGCAAGGTTAACACTGCCGCAAGAATACTACGGCCGCTCGGAATTAGTGTAGCACACAAGCCAGCTTCAGCACTGAGAAGCCAACTTGTCAAGGTCAAGGGCATGTTTGCTAAGGTTGGACGAAATAACGTCGTGAACAGAATCCCGTCTTCCTATCCTGAGAAATGTTATGTTGGACACATCGGGAGAAGGTTAGAAACAAGGATACATGAACACAAACTGGCTACACGACGACATCACCACAAATCAGTAACATCGGTACACCTGGATCATGAAGGATACGAATTTAATTGGAATAGTATGGAAATCATCACCAAAGGCAGTACTCTTCACGTTCGAGAATTCCTCGAAGCGTGGTATTCGACCCTACAATATATCACAGAGCACATTCGATTGGATGGTAATTCAAAGTAATTCAAAGTAATTCAAAGTTTTAATGGTCCAAAAAGTAAATACTTTACAGTAACCACAGATTAAACATATAGGGAATCCATAAAAACAACACAAATGTTTTATACACATGGAAAGTCAGCACGTGTATTCAGGTGCAAGGTTGGGTTTGGTCAACATATACTTGTCAAGTTCAGCCTTGAACATGTTCAGGCTTGTTGCGCAAATGATATGTGGGGGCAGGGAGTTCCATAGAAAACAGACTCTGACAGCAAAGAAAAACCTTCGACAATTTGATCTGGAGTGTGGAATAATTAACTTGTATCCATGCGATCTGCTACCACGTGCTTCTTGCCGATGAAACAGGTGTTCGAGTGGGTGATCCACTGTATGCAGAATATTGAAAAGCAGGATCAAGTCACCCCTGAGACGACGGTACGAAAAGTCAAAAAGGTTTAGTGTTGCAATCCGCTCCTCGTATGGCCTGTTGTATAGCCCGGTCACCAGTTTTGTAGCGCGGTGGTATACCCGTTGCAGCAAGGTCATGTCCTTTTGTAACCATGGGGACCATGCTTGAACAGCATACTCCATTGTTGGTCTGATATAGGTGTTAATTATACGTGGGAGTATCTGCTTTGAGAAACGACCGAAGATCCTTCTGAGCAATGCTAAGATTTGGCAGGACTTTTTGTATACAACAGAACAGTGCCGTGAAGACTTCAGGTTACTGCTAATCCACACGCCCAGGTCTTTCTCTTCAGTAACCCATGGAAGTTGCTGAGATCCCAGAGAGTATGAGAATTCGAATGATTTACCGACGTTCAACATTTTACATTTTTGGATGTTGAATGGTAAGCAGTTCCGCAAGGACCAATTATGAAGTGCTTCGAGATCTTTTTGGAGAATTTGGCAATCTTCTATGGTGCGTATGCTAGTCCAGACTTTGATGTCATCCGCAAATAAAATGATTTTTCTGCGTACGATTTCAGGTATATCATTCGCGTACACGAGGAAGAGTATTGGCCCCAAGACTGAGCCTTGAGGTACGCCACTTGTAACTTCTACTGGGCTGGATAGTGCCCCATCAACTCTAACCCTTATAACTCTACCAGTCAAGTAATCCTTTATCCAGGCCAATAGTCTGCCGCATACCCCGAGCTGCTCCAATTTTTGTAGCAGTATGCTGTGGTTAACACGATCAAAAGCTTTAGACATGTCCAAGTAACAAGCATGGATAGGGCATCCATCGTCCACGGCTCGAGTCCAATTATCAAGAGTTATGAGAAGATTGGTGAGACAGGAGTGTCTTGTCCTGAATCCGTGCTGTGCGATGGAAAGAAGCTTATTTTGTTCCAAGTGTTTGATAAGTTCGTCGGCCACAAGTCGTTCGAGAACTTTAGAGACCACTGGCAACAACGTGACTGGTCTGTAGTTAGACGCATCAGATCGGTTCCCTCCTTTGTATATCGGAGTGATTAGTCCACATTTCCAGTCATTAGCAACCGTGCTACAACTCAAGGACAGGTTGAAAAGGTCAGAGAGTGGTGAGAATAGAGCATGGGCGCATTGCTTTAGGATGAATGGTGTTATTTCATCAGCACCTGGGGATTTTTTTTGTATTTAACCCGCGTAGCTTTACCAGGACACTCTCGGGTTTCACAACGATTTCGTGTATTGTATTCGGCGACCTGAATGCAGGTAAATCGTAGGATAAGCGCTCGTTAGGGTAGAACACTCTAGAGTAAAATTGAGCGAGTTCGTTAGCGGCTTCGAGAGCTGTGGATGTAGTTCCAGTTGTTGTAAGTAAAGCAGAAACACCTGGCTTTACCCTGGCCTTTCTGTTCACGATCTGGAAGAGGAGCTTCGGATTTCGTTCAATTTTATCCATCAGATTCATTTGATACTTTTCTTTATCCTCCTGGACAAGTTTAGTAACTTTGTTTCTCAACAAACGGTAAGATTCCCAAGATTCAGGTGTTGAATGCAGTATGTGGCTTCTCCACGCACAGTTTCTCACCTTTATCCATTTCCGTGTTTCGACTCCGGATCACGAATTTGAATCCTTTTTTCAGTTGTTTTGAAACATATTTTGAGTGGAGTTCTATTTTTCGGTTGATTTTCTGAAGTATCGATGACCAGCATTGTTGGACATCAGTGCTAATCGGTGCCCAGTCGGTGACTTCTTGAAGAGACATTGATAATGCAACCGTATCGATTTTTCTTATCAACTTCTGAGCATCACTTGCTCTTATCGCTTCAGATATATAGTCGAAAACAATGACTACATGATCACTCTTTCCAAGAGGTGCTTCATAACGGATATCCTCGATGACATTTTCCTCGCTAGTCAAAACAAGATCGAGAATGGACGGTGTGTTTGTGCCTCTGAAGCGAGTGCTGCTTGAGATGTGGTTGAATAAAGGAATTTCGTTGAACATTTTGTAGAATAGATGATCAAGAGAGTTCACCGGTGGAATCTCGCTTTTTAGTAAATTCGGGAGATTAAAGTCACCCATGATCAGGACGTTGTTTTGATATCTGGAAACAACCAGCTGAGTTTTCTCAATTAAACTAGCATTGTATGCTTCGTCTGCTGACGGTGGTCGGTAAATCACACCAACAACACAGTTTTCACCTGTTGCTAATTCAAGTGAACACCAAAGTGTATCTTCCAGTATCAAATCATTATCCGTGATTTCTCTGAACGTGAGGTGTTGATCATAGTAAATAGCAACACCTCCTCCTCCACGATCCATTCGAGTACGATGAAAAAGAAACATGTTTGGAATTGAAAGTTCCTCCTCAACTAATTGCTGATTGAACCAAGTTTCCGTTACGGCTATCAGGAGTGGTGAATATTTTTGACGAAGCTCGATTAGTTCGGGTAACTTATTTATCAAGCATTGTGCGTTGGTGTATAAACATTTGATGGTAGATCTTGATAAAAGTGTTGGATGATGAGTATTTGAGCATGTAAGTTGAGTACGTGTCAAAGATGGTGGGCCTCGTGTTAATGGGTATATTACATCACCGACTCCGATAGAGTCGGTCGACATCCGTTTTTTGGAGCAGGAGTCCCGGCATCACTGTGCTCATTACCAACGGGTCCGGCAACTTCCACGATAGAGCAGGTTTTCAGGTGTTTACCGACAATTTTGATCTCTCGTGGAACTTTGTATCGATACTGTTTCCAGTTGTTAAGCACGGTGTTCACCATAGTGGTGGTCAAAAGTGTCAGTTTAAGGGGTCGTGGACCATTACCTTCGTAATTCGATGACTTTGGGATTCGGAACGTATCGATAACCGTTACATTGGTGGTTTGGATAGCATTACTGATAAATCTCCACTGTTGTAGGTCGTGGTTGGATTTACACTTTGTATCGGAACCGGTGGCATCTTCTGGGACATTTAACAGAATAAGGGTGCGCTTGTTGCGATCGTTTGCTTTATTTTGGTTACCTTTCAGTGGCATTTTGCCCGTTCCGACCAGGGCACATCAACAAATACACGAGATGTATTTTCCATGTCGTCTCGTAGCAAGTATGTCGACAGAAGTACATCTTCTAAGTCCTTCTCATTTTGCACTACTACCTTGAGCAACCGCGGCTTATCTTGGTGTAGCGCTTTGGGAGGACGACTCAAGCGAATCAACGAAACCGGGTGGATCGCTTTGAGATTCATGCGAGTGCACAGTTTCAACCATTCAGCCAAATCATCCTGATGTCTATTCGAAAATAAAGTCTCAGTCGACTCTGGCACGTTGGTGCAGATAACACTAAGAGAAATTCCTTTAGAGGCAACTTTCGCTAACGGGGCCTTCGATGTGAACGTTTTCGGCTTTAAGACGCTTTTAACACTCTGCTGGGTGCTGTGCTGCAAGAATTCAACCTTTTCCATTGATTGGTTTGGTGGTAAAGTTGAGTATGATGGATTATCTACCGGCTCTTCGGCAGTAACGACGGGTAACGACGGTGTCTTTATAACGTTTATTATCAGTTCATTTAATTTTTTTATACTGGATTCCATTCCATTTAGACGCGTCTCAATATCATATTCAGGGGTTTTCGTCGCCGAGGCTGACGGTGTTGATTTGGCCTTGCAAACCAGACAAACATAACAAACACCAGGGCAATCATCTCCATTAATAATCGATACTAAATCCGAGGTCAGCGATTTGTCGCATTTAGCATGAACTTTCGACAAACAATCGTAACATGTGACAGACTTTGCCTTAGGACTTACCGACTTTCGGCAAACCGCACACATGCAGCCCGGTGCGCTTTGTTTTCGTTTTGGGGTCATCCGGTCAGGGTTATGAGCAGCACTGTTCAGTGGTTTGTGCACAAGCATTGGCTCTGTCGAGCGATCGATGATGAATATAGTGTGCGCGACAAAAAATTCAGTGTTCACGAAAAAGAGCAAAATCAGAATTTAATCCGGTGATACTCTTCGTAGTTGATCGCACGATGTTGAAAGTATGACCAGTCGACGGCGAAGAATAAGATCTTTCCGATGACGTTAATCCCTTTGAGGACTTGAAGAGTATTAACAGAGTTGCACGCGTAGATCCAATATGGGAAAATCACGATAAATCCCAATTTGCTCGTATTATCGAATACCGCTACGAGAGTGGTATATCCAGAAAGCTGACTTCGAGAGGAGTCCGACAACGTATAATATGTCCACGTAAGTGTAAGTTTAAGAACAGTATATCCTGATAATCAGGAGCTCAAAATAATGCGACCGCACGGCACGATGTCTACAGACCAATGAGAACACGTCAAGATCTAGGACATGCAAGGATTCTAGCCTACAACATAGTCAGCCAGTAATGTCAAATACTATGCCCGGCCCACCAAACCCAAGTCGCCCACCTATGATACAATCAAATCGACTTCTCTAAATTTCTTAGTTCATTCAGGCGCTGAAATTAGCGTCATACCTAGAGCATCCGGTTCCATAAATCCGTCGTCCTACAATCTTAAGTCGGAAAATGTCACTTGTATTAATACTTAAGGCTAATGCCTTCTAACTCTCAATTTAGGACTATGACGCAGATTCCCCTGGACGTTTATCATCGAGGAGTTTAATTGCCCCATAATCGTTATCGACTTTTGTCTCACTTAGGTCTAACTGTGGAAGTAAAACATCGGAGATTATTGTCCCTATATAAACCACTTCAACCATCCTATCATAGATCACGCAGAGCTACCAAGCGTAAACACAAGTACGTGATTTGAATATGAATCGTTGATGCCTCACGGTTTTTATTGATCGTCTAAAACCAGCTTTCGTTGATCTTAAGCCACCAAATCCATTAACGATGCTTTCCCCTCAATCACAACCGCCGTGTAATCCTCATGTGCCTACCACCGCCGTCGGTCATCCCAATCCTCCAGTCCCATCCATTTCCGTTGATATTCGAAACGGTATACAAGTGCGTTGGCCCAACCGTCGAAAGAACAAAATATCACGACGAACGATCACACCTAACATCCACTCTGGGCATTCGAACGCTCAATACTTTCATGTGCATCTTGACCTCGTCGGTTAATGCCATCATTGAACGAATCTTCATTCATCCTAATCGCGATCTATCGCTTTACAAGATGGCCCACTGCTTTTTCGATCAAAGACCATGTTCTGAGTCTGTAGTACGTGTGTTCGTCGAACACTGGATTGCTTAATTTGGCAAACCATTTAACATCGCGTACAACATGTGCACTGTCCTAAATCTCCATGGATCATAATATCTCGACATAATAACACACCTTATACGCAATAGTTGAACTTACATATGTGTAATGAAATTCAAGTTCCAGATGACGGTTTTCTACAGAGATTTTAAATCCAAAATACTTTGCAAGTATTCCTTTTTGGCTGTCACGCGAACTTTTGTGCATATCGATAAACAGCAGCTTAATAGCGAGTGAAGCTGTTGTGCAAGCGAATAATGATGGCTATCAGATGTAGAAACTTAGGTCAGGGATTAGTACTTCCGTACAAAATCATATGTAGCAGCTTGAGAAGACTACAATCACAACGCTTGCGTGAGTAAATACCATGTGATCTCTTCCTAAAACTAGCTTCAGAAAATGATCAAAGAAGATGCCGAACAGTATGAAAGCAAAAATACATTGTTGTTTATATGCCGCAAAATGTCGAAAGCTTCAGTAATGTAAACCTTAAATTGGACTGACCGATTTGTCAGATTCGAAAAAAAACGAGCTTGAGCAGACATTGAGAGTTAGCCTTCAAACTCAAGACAGCAAAACCCACTCCTGGTTAGGTAGTCTAAACATTTTTATAAATCATGCAAACGCTGAAATTGCAAGTTTATTCTCAACGATATCTCAGTGGATTCAAAGAAAACACTATCAGCCAATTCTATTAGATATACAAAAGTGTTGCATAACAGTTACAGAAGGAATCGAGAAGAATGATTATTTTGCAACTGAGGAAGACAAATCTTAGCCTTAAAAGGCGTGATGAACTTATTGTCCCTTATCTCATTTGAGATTCTACTATAGCAATCATCTTTGTTACAGCCACCAATAAATTTGTTTGTATCGTAGAACAGGCGACTTGGGTTTGGTGGGCCGGGCATAGTATTTGACATTACTGGCTGACTATGTTGTAGGCTAGAATCCTTGCATGTCCTAGATCTTGACGTGTTCTCATTGGTCTGTAGACACCATCCAATCGAATGTGCTCTGTGATATATTGTAGGGTCGAATACCACGCTTCGAGGAATTCTCGAACGTGAAGAGTACTGCCTTTGGTGATGATTTCCATACTATTCCAATTGAATTCGTGTCCTTCATGATCCATGTGTACCGATGTTACTGATTTGTGGTGATGTCGTCGTGTAGCCAGTTTGTGTTCATGTATCCTTGTTTTTAACCTTCTCCCGATGTGTCCAATATAACATTTCTCACGATAGGAACACGGGATTCTGTTCACGACGTTATTTCGTCCAACCTTAGCAAACATGCCCTTGACCTTGACTAGTTGGCTTCTCAGTGCTGAAGCTGGCTTGTGTGCTACACTAATTCCGAGCGGCCGTAGTATTCTTGCGGCAGTGTTAACCTTGCTGTGTTCGTGCTGTTCACACGCGATTGGGTTGTCGAGTCCATGTTGCGAATTCTGAAGTCCTTTTGGTTTCCATTCTTCCGCAAGTGTTTGAATAAATGTTTCTCCTCTTCTTCCCAGAGATCGTCGGTAGTGCAGTGTTTTTTTGCGCGGTTGAATTGTGTTCAATCGCAGCTTCGCTTGTGGGTAGCCAGGTGCTTCTTTTTGAAGTTCCACATTTGATCCGTGTGTGTTTGTTTCCTTTATAGACTAGTTTCTAGGTTTCTATTCTGTTCTTCACACGTTCACTGACAGAAATGGTAGACAGTTTTTCCAATTCTGTCTACTTCGTAAATTGAATTCCAATGAAGACGCAATTCAGTAGATGGTGCGCATTTTCCAAGTTTTCTTTTTTTAGAATCACGAACGTAACATCGACGTATCGGATCCAGATTTTGGGTTGGATCAGCGGTAAAGCGATACGTTCAAGATATGCATTACGGCTTCGGCGAGCAACCCAGATATTTGAGATCCCATTTGAGAACCTTTCATTTGTGTATACAAACCATTGCTGAATTTCACATTCGTCTGCAAACACGATTGTAATAACTGTAGTATACTCTTTTCGGTCAGTCGGTTTCCATTGTACTCCGTTTCGCGTTCGTCCAGCAGTTTCGATTTGGTTTGCAGCGCGAAGATAGTGCCGATAGATGTAAATTGCGCTGTCACGTCAAAAAAACCACGATTTCTTCATCTTCCAAATTCACGTCCTTCATCTTATGCCGAAATTCAGTCACGGAATCTTACCGCGAACGCGACAAGAGGATTCACTCAAATCGATGATGAAAAAGAATTTCTTTCGCGGTGATCAAGGCGGTGATTATTCCGTAACTGAATTTCGGCAGAAGATAGAGGACGTGAATTTGGAAGATGAAGAAATCGTGGTTTTTTTGACGTGACAGCGCAATTTACATCTATCGGCACTATCTTCGCGCTGCAAACCAAATCGAAACTGCTGGACGAACGCGAAACGGAGTACAATGGAAACCGACTGACCGAAAAGAGTATACTACAGTTATTACAATCGTGTTTGCAGACGAATGTGAAATTCAGCAATGGTTTGTATACACAAATGAAAGGTTCTCAAATGGGATCTCAAATATCTGGGTTGCTCGCCGAAGCCGTAAATGCATATCTTGAACGTATCGCTTTACCGCTGATCCAACCCAAAATCTGGATCCGATACGTCGATGTTACGTTCGTGATTCTAAAAAAAGAAAACTTGGAAAATGCACACCATCTACTGAATTGCGTCTTCATTGGAATTCAATTTACGAAGTAGACAGAATTGGAAAAACTGTCTACCATTTCTGTCAGTGAACGTGTGAAGAACAGAATAGAAACCTAGAAACTAGTCTATAAAGGAAACAAACACACACGGATCAAATGTGGAACTTTAAAAAGAAGCACCTGGCTACCCACAAGCGAAGCTGCGATTGAACACAATTCAACCGCGCAAAAAAACACTGCACTACCGACGATCTCTGGGAAGAAGAGGAGAAACATTTATTCAAACACTCGCGGAAGAATGGAAACCAAAAGGACTTCAGAATTCGCAACATGGACTCGACAACCCAATCGCGTGTGAACAGCACGAACACAGCAAGGTTAACACTGCCGCAAGAATACTACGGCCGCTCGGAATTAGTGTAGCACACAAGACAGCTTCAGCACTGAGAAGCCAACTAGTCAAGGTCAAGGGCATGTTTGCTAAGGTTGGACGAAATAACGTCGTGAACAGAATCCCGTGTTCCTATCGTGAGAAATGTTATATTGGACACATCGGGAGAAGGTTAAAAAAAGGATACATGAACACAAACTGGCTACACGACGACATCACCACAAATCAGTAACATCGGTACACATGGATCATGAAGGACACGAATTCAATTGGAATAGTATGGGAATCATCACCAAAGGCAGTACTCTTCACGTTCGAGAATTCCTCGAAGCGTGGTATTCGACCCTACAATATATCACAGAGCACATTCGATTGGATGGTGTCTACAGACCAATGAGAACACGTCAAGATCTAGGACATGCAAGGATTCTAGCCTACAACATAGTCAGCCAGTAATGTCAAATACTATGCCCGGCCCACCAAACCCAAGTCGCCCGCCTATGATACAATCAAATCGACTGCTCTAAATTTCTTAGTTCATTCAGGCGCTGAAATTAGCGTCATACCTAGAGCATCCGGTTCCATAAATCCGTCGTCCTACTATCTTAAGTCGGAAAATGTCACTTGTATTAATACTTAAGGCTAATGCCTTCTAACTCTCAATTTAGGACTATGACGCAGATTCCCCTGGACGTTTATCATCGAGGAGTTTAATTGCCCCATAATCGGTATCGACTTTTGTCTCACTTAGGTCTAATTTTGGAAGTAAAACATCGGAGATTAGTGTCCCTATATAAACCACTTCAACCATTCTATCATAGATCACGCAGAGCTACTAAGCGTAAACACAAGTACGTGATTTTGAATATGAATCGTTGATACCTCACGGTTTTTATTGATCGTCTGAAACCAGCTTTCGTTGATCTTAAGCCACCAAATCCATTAACGATGCTTTCCCCTCAATCACAACCGCCGTGTAATCCTCATGTGCCTACCACCGCCGTCGGTCATCCCAATCCTCCAGTCCCATCCATTTCCGTTGATATTCGAAACGGTATACAAGTGCGTTGGCCCAACCGTCGAAAGAACAAAATATCACGACGAACGATCACACCTAACATCCACTCTGGGCATTCGAACGCCCAATACTTTCATGTGCATCTTGACCTCGTCGGTTAATGCCATCATTGAACGAATCTTCATTCATCCTAATCGCGATCTATCGCTTTACAAGATGGCCCACTGCTTTTTCGATCAAAGACCATGTTCTGAGTCTGTAGTACGTGTGTTCATCGAACACTGGATTGCTTAATTTGGCAAACCATTTAACATCGCGTGCAACATGTGCACTGTCCTAAATCTCCATGGATCATAATATCTCGACATAATAACACACCTTATACGCAATAGTTGAACTTATATATGTGTAATGAAATTCAAGTTCCAGATGACGGTTTTTTACAGAGATTTTAAATCCAAAATACTTTGCAAGTATTCCTTTTTGGCTGTCACGCGAACTTTTGTGCATATCGATAAACAGCAGCTTAATAGCGAGTGAAGCTGTTGTGCAAGCGAATAATGATGGCTATCAGATGTAGAAACTTAGGTCAGGGATTAGTACTTTCGTACAAAATCATATGTAGCAGCTTGAGAAGACTACAATCACAACGCTTGCGTGAGTAAATACCATGTGATCTCTTCCTAAAACTAGCTTCAGAAAATGATCAAAGAAGATGCCGAACAGTATGAAAGCAAAAATACATTGTTGTTTATATGCCGCAAAATGTCGAAAGCTTCAGTGATGTAAACCTTAAATTGGACTGACCGATTTTTCAGATTCGAAAAAAACGAGCTTGAGCAGACATTGAGAGTTAGCCTTCAAACTCAAGACAGCAAAACCCACTCCTGGTTAGGTAGTCTAAACATTTTTATAAATCATGCAAACGCTGAAATTGCAAGTTTATTCTCAACGATATCTCAGTGGATTCAAAGAAAACACTATCAGTCAATTCTATTAGATATACAAAAGTGTTGCATAACAGTTACAGAAGGAATCGAGAAGAATGATTATTTTGCAACTGAGGAAGACAAAAGGCGTGATGAACTTATTGTCCCTTATCTCATTTGAGATTCTACTATAGCAATCATCTTTGTTACAGCGACCAATAAATTTGTTTGTATCGTAGAACAGGCGACTTGGGTTTGGTGGGCCGGGCATAGTATTTGACATTACTGGCTGACTATGTTGTAGGCTAGAATCCTTGCATGTCCTAGATCTTGACGTGTTCTTATTGGTCTGTAGACACCATCCAATCGAATGTGCTCTGTGATATATTGTAGCGTCGAATACCACGCTTCGAGGAATTCTCGAACGTGATGATTTCCATACTATTCCAATTGAATTCGTGTCCTTCATGATCCATGTGTACCGATGTTACTGATTTGTGGTGATGTCGTCGTGTAGCCAGTTTGTGTTCATGTATCCTTGTTTCTAACCTTCTCTCGATGTGTTCAATATAACATTTTTCATGATCGGAACACGGGATACTGTTCACGACGTTATTTCTCTCCTCATTAGCAAACATGGCCTCGACCTTGACTAGTTGGCTTCTCAGTGCTGAAGCCGGCTTGTCTGCTACATTAGTTTCGAACGGCCGTAGTATTCTTGCGGCAGTGTTAACCTTGCTGTGTTCGTGCTGTTCACACGCGATTGGGTTGTCGAGTCCATGTTGCGAATTCTGAAGTCCTTTTGGTTTCCATTCTTCCGCGAGTGTTTGAATAAATGTTTCTCCTCTTCTTCCCAGGGATCGTCGGTAGTGCAGTGTTTTTTTGCGCGGTTGAATTGTGTTCAATCGCAGCTTCGCTTGTGGGTAGCCAGGTGCTTCTTTTTGAAGTTCCACATTTGATCCGTGTGTGTTTGTTTCCTTTATAGACTAGTTTCTAGGTTTCTATTCTGTTCTTCACGCGTTCACATACAGAAATGGTAGACTGTTTTTCCAATTCTGTCTACTTCGTAAATTGAATTCCAATGAAGACGCAATTCAGTAGATGGTGCGCATTTAACAAGTTTTCTTTTATTAGAATTACGAACGTAACATCGACGTATCGGATCCAGATTTTGGGTTGGATCAGCGGTAAAGCGATACGTTCAAGATATGCATTTCGGCTTCGGCGAGCAACCCAGATATTTGAGATCCCATTTGAGAACCTTTCATTTGTGTATACAAACCATTGCTGAATTTCACATTCGTCGTCAAACACGATTGTAATAACTGTAGTATACTCTTTTCGGTCAGTCGGTTTCCATTGTACTCCGTTTCGCGTTCGTCCAGCAGTTTCGATTTGGTTTGCAGCGTGAAGAAAGTGCCGATAGATGTAAATTGCGCTGTCACGTCAAAAAAACCACGATTTCTTAATCTTCCAAATTCACGTCCTTCATCTTATGCCGAAATTAAGTTACGGAATAATCTGATCCTTGATCACCGCGAAAGAAATTCTTTTTGACTTCATCGACATTTGAGTATTTAACAATCCTCTTGTGCGCGTTCGCGGTAAGATTCCGTAACTGAATTTTCACAGAAGATAAAGGACGTGAATTTGGAAGATGAAGAAATCGTGGTTTTTTTGACGTGACAGCGCAATTTACATCTATCGGCACTATCTTCGCGCTGCAAACCAAATCGAAACTGCTGGACGAACGCGAAACGGAGTACAATGGAAACCGACTGACCGGAAAGAGTATACTACAGTTATTACAATCGTGTTTGCAGACGAATGTGAAATTCAGCAATGGTTTGTATACACAAATGAATGGTTCTCAAATGGGATCTCAAATATCTGGGTTGCTCGCCGAAGCCGTAATGCATATCTTGAACGTATCGCTTTACCGCTGATCCAACCCAAAATCTGGATCCGATACGTCGATGTTACGTTCGTGATTCTGAAAAAAGAAAATTTGGAAAATGCACACCATCTACTGAATTGCGTCTTCATTGGAATTCAATTTACGAAGTAGACAGAATTGGAAAAACTGTCTACCATTTCTGTCAGTGAACGTGTGAAGAACAGAATAGAAACCTAGAAACTAGTCTATAAAGGAAACAAACACACACGGATCAAATGTGGAACTTCAAAAAGAAGCACCTGGCTACCCACAAGCGAAGCTGCGATTGAACACAATTCAACCGCGCAAAAAAAACACTGCACTACCGACGATCTCTGGGAAGAAGAGGAGAAACATTTATTCAAACACTCGCGGAAGAATGGAAACCAAAAGGACTTCAGAATTCGCAACATGGACTCGACAACCCAATCGCGTGTGAACAGCACGAACACAGCAAGTTTAACACTGCCGCAAGAATACTACGGCCGCTCGGAATTAGTGTAGCACACAAGCCAGCTTCAGCACTGAGAAGCCAACTTGTCAAGGTCAAGGGCATGTTTGCTAAGGTTGGACGAAATAACGTCGTTAACAGAATCCCGTCTTCCTATCGTGAGAAATGTTATATTGGACACATCGGGAGAAGGTTAGAAACAAGGATACATGAACACAAACTGGCTACACGACGACATCACCACAAATCAGTAACATCGGTACACCTGGATCATGAAGGACACGAATTCAATTGGAATAGTATGGAAATCATCACCAAAGGCAGTACTCTTTACGTTCGAGAATTCCTCGAAGCGTGGTATTCGACCCGACAATATATCAAAGAGCACATCCGATTGGATGGTGTCTACAGACCAATGAGAACACGTCAAGATCCAGGACATGCAAGGATTCTAGCCTACAACATAGTCAGCCAGTAATGTCAAATACTATGCCCGGCCCACCAAACCCAAGTCGCCCACCTATGATACAATCAAATCGACTCCTCTAAATTTCTTAGTTCATTCAGGCGCTGAAATTAGCGTCATACCTAGAGCATCCGGTTCCATAAATCCGTCGTCCTACAATCTTAAGTCGGAAAATGACACTTGTATTAATACTTAAGGCTAATGCCCTCTAACTCTCAATTTAGGACTATGACGCAGATTCCCCTGGGCGTTTATCATCGAGGAGTTTAATTGCCCCATAATCGGTATCGACTTTTGTCTCACTTAGGTCTAATTGTGGAAGTAAAACATCGGAGATTAATGGATACGACAACCTCCTCGCTTGTGTCAGGCATCATTATCGAAGTCATTTCTCCGGCATCAAGGCTTTCACTACGGAATCTTCGACATTTAGTTCTATACTGAAAGTATTCCTATCCATTATGCAACCCCTAAGACAGACGGTCATATTGACCACATAGTCACAAGCGAACTACCTATCTCTTTTAGACCTAGGCGACTTCATCCATGCTTACTCAAAATTGCAAATGCCGAGTTTAGGCATAATCTAGAGCTTGTAATCTTTCACCATTATTCCATCTTCTGGTCGTCACCAATACATGTGGATCCATAGAAGACCGCAGTTGAGTGGAGGCCAAAAACATTTTTTGCACTGCCACTGAAATGTCTTTCATTGATTCAGAACTGACTTATCCTTTATCAATAACGACCGATACATCTGATTCGGCAGTAAGAGCTGTTTTACAACAAAACCGACAGAACACAAACCATCAATTGGCATTTTTCGCAGAAGATTAATCGGGAACAAACCCACTAAACCACAAATTTTGCCATGAATTACTTTCGTGTATTTAGCCACATGGCATTTCATTCACTTATTGGAAGTTGATTACTATATTATTTTTTACGGATCACAAAGAGTTAACTTTTGATCTGCATTCTGAACTCGATCATCATACGCCGCATGACACATTGATTAAAGTTTTCGATTCTCTACTAACATTGGTTAAGTCAAAGTAGAGGTGAACATGGTTGCCGATGCTTTATCAAGACATGACATTTCTGTTTTGTCCGCCGGCGCACGATTCGATCTCTCCCTTTTGGATAAACATCAAAGTGGGATTAATACGATGGAACGCGCAAAGTGTCGATCCTTCAATCTGCAGCAAATCGATTAAACGTACTCTTGTCAGCCCGATCCTAATAGTTATACTGAGTTTTACCTCATGTTCATATTGGAATTCATTTCACCATTAAAGAAGACATGCAATGTCCAGGCACAGAGTTAGTTTGTCACACTATCTTGTGTCTCCCCGGCGAACTCGTAGTGCCTTGCCAGTCATTACCTTCTCTGTCAGATTACATTACTCGCTTGCGATCGTTTGTGTCGAAATTGGATTATACGACTCCTCGACAGCGCCCTGTCCACCAACAGAAATCACCTCATCGCGATACGTGCGATTTTATTTGTGCGATGTGTGTCCCTATATAAACCACTTCAACCATCCTATCATAGATCACGCAGAGCTACTAAGCATAAACACATGTACGTCATTTTGAATATGAATCGTTGATGCCTCACGGTTTTTATTGATCGTCTAAAACCAGCTATCGTTGAGCTTAAGCCATCAAATCCAATAACAATGCTTCCCCCTTAATCATAACCGCTGTGTAATTCTCATGTGCCTATCACCGCGGTCACTCATCCCAATCCTCCAATCCCATCCATCTCTGGTGAAACTCGGAACGGTAGACAAGTGCGTTGGCCAACCGTCGAAAGAACAAAATATCACGACGTACGATCACACCTAACATCCACTTTGGGCATTCAAACGGTCAATTCTCTAATGTGCATCTATACCTCGTCGGTTAATGCCATCATCGAACGGATATTCATTCACCCAACTTGCGATCGATCGCATTACAAGATGGCCGATTGCTTTTCCGATCAAAGACCACGTTCTGTGTCTATAGCACGCGTCTTTGTCGAACACCGGATAGCCTATTTTGGCACACCATTTATCAACGCAACCTACTCTGGCGCTCACTTTCAATTGATATTTTTCCGAGATTTGACTATACACCTTGGCTGTCAGCACATCCGAACCACCGCCTACCATCCCAACGCGAATGGATTGGTTGATGGCGCCCCAACGGCAGGTCAAAGCCGCTTTTGCTGGTCAGTCCGGTCCCAATAGATGCACTGAGAATTTACCACGTGTCGTTTTAGGAATTCGATCTAATATGACAGAAGACATTCAATGCTCAGCCGCAGAGTTAATTTGCGGCACTACCTTGTGTCTCTCCAGTGAACTCGTAGTGCCATGCCAGTCACTAACTTCAATGTCATATTACATAACTCGTATGCGATCGTTTGTGTCGAAGTTGGATTATACGACTCCTCGACAGCGCCATGTCCACCAACAGAAATCACCTCATCGTGATACGTGCAATTTTATTTGTGCGATGTGTGTCCCTATATTAACCACTTTAACCATCCTATCATAGATCACGCAGAGCTACTAAGTGTAAACAGAAGTACGTCATTTTGAATATGAATCGTTGATGCCTCACGGTTTATTTGATCGTCTAAAACCAGCTATCGTTGAGCTTAAGCCACCAAATCCATTAACAATGCTTTCCCCTTAATCATAACCGCCGTGTAATTCTCATGTGCCTATCACCGCACTCGATCATTCCAATCCTCCAGTCCCATCCATTTACGTTGAAACTCGGAACGGTACACAAGTGCGTTGGCCAACCGTCGAAAGAACAAAATATCACGACGTACGATCACATCTAAAACACACTTTGGGGCATTCAAACGGTAAATACTCTCATGCGCATCTTGACCTCGTCGGTTAATGCCATCATCGAACGGATATTCATTCACCCAACCTGCGATCGATCGCATTACAAGATGGCCGATTGCTTTTCCGATCAAAGACCACGTTCTGTGTCAATAGCACGCGTCTTTGTCGAACACCGGATAGCCTATTTTGGCACACCATTTATCAACGCAACCTACTCTGGCGCTCACTTTCAATTGATATTTTTCCGAGATTTGACTCTACACCTTGGCTGTCAGCACATCCGAACCACCGCCTACCATCCCAACGCGAATGGATTGGTTGATGGCGCCCAAACGGCAGGTCAAAGCCGCTTTTGCTGGTCAGTCCGGTCCCAATAGATGCACTGAGAATTTACCACGTGTTGTTTTAGGAATTCGATCTAATATGACAGAAGACATTCAATGCTCAGCCGCAGAGTTAATTTGCGGCACTACCTTGTGTCTCTCCGGTGAACTCGTAGTGCCATGCCAGTCACTAACTTCAATGTCATATTACATAACTCGCATGCGATCGTTTGTGTCGAAGTTGGATTATACGACTCCTCGACAGCGCCATGTCCACCAACAGAAATCACCTCATCGTGATACGTGCGATTTTATTTGTGCGATGTTTGTCCCTATATAAACCACTTTAACCATCCTATCATAAACCACGCAGAGCTACTAAGTGTAAACACAAGTACGTCATTTTGAATATGAATCGTTGATGCCTCACGGTTTTTATTGATAATCTAAAACCAGCTTTCGTTGAGCTTAAACCACCAAATCCATTAACAATGCTTTCCCCTTAATCATAACCGCCATGTAATTCTCATGTGCCTATCACCGCCGTCACTCATCCCAATCCTCCAGTCCCATCCATTTCCGTTGAAACTCGGAACGGTAGACAAGTGCGTATGCCCAACCGTCGAAAGAACAAAATATCACGACGTACGATCACACCTAAAACACACTTTGGGCATTCAAACGGTAAATACTCTAATGTGCATCTTTACCTCGTCGGTTAATGCCATCATCGAACGGATATTCATTCACCCAACTTGCGATCGATCGCATTACAAGATGGCCGATTGCTTTTCCCATCAAAGACCACGTTCTGTGTCTATAGCACGCGTCTTTGTCGAACACCGGATTGCCTATTTTGGCACACCATTTATCAACGCAACCTACTCTGGCGCTCACTTTCAATTGATATTTTTCCGAGATTTGACTCTACACCTTGGCTGTCAGCACATCCGAATCACCGCCTACCATCCCAACGCGAATGGATTGGTTAATGGCGCCCCAACGGCAGGTCAAAGCCGCTTTTTCTGGTCAGTCCGGTCCTAATAGATGCACTGAGAATTTATCACTTGTTGTTTTCGAAATTCGATTCAATATGACAGAAGACATTCAATGCTCAGCCGCAGAGTTAATTTGCGGCACTACCTTGTGTCTCTCCGGTGAACTCGTAGTGCCACGCCAGTCACTAACTTCAATGTCATTACATAACTCGCATGCGATCGTTTGTGTCGAAGTTGGATTATACGACTCCTCGACAGCGACATGTCCATCAACAGAAATCACCTCATCGCGATACGTGCGATTTTGTTTTTGTGCGACGTGTGTCCCTATATAAACCACTTCAACCATCCTATCACAGACTACGCAGAGCTTTTAATCGTATACACGTAATTTATTTTGAATATAAATGTTCGACGCCTTACGGTTTCTATTGATCCGCTAAAATTAGCTTTCGTTGAGCCTAAGCAACCAACTCCATCAAGCGTCGTTTCCCCTCAATCGCAACCCCCGTGTTATCCGTATGTGCCTACCAACTGCCTCGTTCTCCAAATCCTCCAGTCCGTTCCAGCCCCGTTCAAACTCGCACCGGTAGACATATGCATTGTCCCCAACGTCTTTCTGACTATGTGACCTCATTGACATTTCGAGCTTATGTTATCCGTTCTCTAAGCCAAACTAACGCTCTGTTTGGACATTATTGTAGTGAACTACTTTTACTTTGTGTCTCCGTGTTTTGTACATAAAGGTTTTATGCCTTTTTTGGTTATTCGTCTATTGGCCTTGCATGCATCAATCGAATTAAGGTTTGGCGGTTTTCGAACTCTCGGACTTCGTCTTTTTTGTGGTTGCGAAGTTTGTGTGCGCTACTTCGTGTGGGAATTGTGATTAACGGATCCTGCTTAATTTTTGCGCATTCTCTACCTTTGTTTCCATCTTTTGGATTTTCCCGTGTGGATTATCTCGCTATCGTTTGAGTTCACTGGATCTTCAGTTGTACATTTGCTCGTTTGGTCTTTTAGAGAGTTCATTCCATTTTGGTTTCTATTTTGTGTAGGGCAGTCTTATTTTCGTTCCACTACACAATCAGCACATGGGGAGCAGCGCCGAAGTCCCAAAAGATCCCAACGTTTACTAAGACAAGCTAAAACATTGCAATTACAACCGAATAAACAATCGTACGAAACTTTATCGGTAAGTTACGTATACCCCAGCAACAAACCTCTCTTTCCACTACATACATATTGTCTGACTTGACCATGACAACAAGCTTCCGTCGATCTCAATAGACCATTTTCCATGATTATTCTGTACCTCCACACGTTCGCTATGTTTTTGCTATATAAATACAAACCATGTCCTCGGTGGAATAACGTTGAAGCACGGACTTTAGCTCAACGTTAAATTCCGGCCTTTTCTGTTTTCCTGATTATCGGGTTATGAGCAACACATTGATTGATAGAACGCAACGAGTGTCTCCGTATTCATCATAACACATTGGCTAATTAAATGTACGTATCATATAATGTATACGCAACTCGTCGTATCTATGACTACAAGACTCAAGATTTATGGTTGAAAAAGCAATTAACTTTACAATAACCATAGAGTGGAACTATAGGTACAATTGTAAACATATATATATATATATATTATTATTATTATTATATATAATCAGAATCAATGCGACGATGATAGTTTATTAATAGTTGGTGTCAAAATTTGGATCAGCTCTCATATAGTCGTTAAGTATCGATTTGAATATAGATAAACTGTTTAAGCTTACCAAATCGGCAAGTAGGGAATTCCAAACAAAGCACACACGCAACAACTAAATGCGTGGCAGTTCGATTCAAACGCACTGCTATTGCTATCTCTCCTTAGATCATATAAATATTATACACGCTAGATAATTCACATAATGCTATTGCTATCTCTCCTTAGATCATATAAATATCATACACGCTAGATAATTCACATAATGATTGAAAAGTAAATCGTGGCACGCAATAATTGCATCAAAATAATTTTGAGCAATTACTCACCTTGATCTATCATCCTCAAGCAGATCGCGTCATTGTACTGTCGCTGAAATTTTCGCGAATTCGATGTTCACATATACGATGAATTTAAACGTTCTCCTGTCTCACATGCACAATCCATCGAATGTCTATAATATATGAAAATGAAATAACGTGTTTCCATTGACACCTCAAAAATGTATCTGTCGAATTATGTCTTCGTAATAGCTTACATTGATTTATCTTTTGTGATCCATACTGCGATCCGCCCGAGTGAAATCTTTTTTTATTTTTATCTAGCATTAGTCTGCTTAAATATTTTGTTCACAAGCTACTGAGATTCAATGTTACGAAAAACAGAACTCACCGATATCTCAAGCATCCGTCAGCGTGAACCGTTCAATCCATCTGTGTCTGAACCCAACTGAGCAGTTGGTTTCTACTCCCCGACTCACAAAATGAGCCTGATATTGTATTGAACGAAACATAAGTTTGCTCTGTGATGATTACTCAATACTCTCATGTCCGCTGCAAATCGATAATGCGGTGGTCGATAAACGCGTGACGGAAATCAATCAATCGATAGCTGGGCTCGGAAACGCTCAAATCCATCTGGGTGCGCTGAACGCGGTTGACAATGCATTCAACATTGATTAGAAGATTGTGATAATAAATATGTCTAAATGCATTTATGAAGCGATAAGTTATCGTAAATAAGAAATAGCTGAAACAAGCATCGTAGCGAGTTAATTAAACTGCACCAATTGCTGTTCGCGAGAAACAAAGATTATCACGGTAGTTGAATATAATTGAGACCGATTGGGAATCCTTATTCATGGAAAGAAAGTTTGTGATGAATCGGTTAGAGTAACTTTTTTAATGTTAGCTTTCTGACACAGAAGCTTCGTTAAACCAATGGTATCTCATATGTACCTCAAACCCGCATCTGTGTCGATTGACGTACGATATACTGTCATTCTTAGCTTGCCGTTGTCTTTCTGTGCGAGACCTTCCGAGAATGGAAGTCTCCCTTTCATAGATTCTGTTTCTTTTGTAACCAATATTTTGGATCCAAATTATTAAGATAACTATGAAACGCTTCGAGTCTGTTGCGCTTTATGATGATGGATGTATCTTCGACATAGCGCCACCATATCTTTGGTTTCAGAACTTCGTTTTTCGAAGCTAGCTCTTCGAAATACTCCATGTACATATGCGCTAGCACCGTGGAAATAGGTGACGCATTTTGTTTGTATAGCTGCCCAGTAAATAACGTGTGGCTCATATTTAGACAAATTGCTACATCGTTGACTTTTTTGTACACTCAGGTTTGTACGATACTTCAAGGTCGTATCAGAATTGAGTGATTTCCTTGGCAACGCTAAAGTGCTGGTAGTGTCGACATTGTGGAATCCTTATAGCGAAAGACTTCACGCAAAGGCAGTTAAAATAAAGGCTGGGGCAAATGCGCTGAACAAGGTGGCTGGGGCGGATATCTCAAAAATCTGGCGTTCGGTTCTGCAGCGGATAATGATTAACGTGCATAACGCCTAATGCATGCGCAGTCAAAGCAAGTAGCCTTATCGGTCAGTGGACATTGTTCACACATGCACTGACAAAGCAATTAAGTGATTATACAAGATGCAGCTTGCAACGATTACCGTGGGTGCACACGGATTACGCGATTAATAGGGACCGCGGACGTTATTAGCACGTGCATAATAAAAATAATCAATTCGGGGTTTAACACACGTAAGGGGCGGATAAATTTGCCTTGATCTAGCCTGTCTACCTTAGGTAATGTAGGTTTGATCAGGTAATTGCAATTGAAACCTGAACCCTGTTCGTGCTGACACCAAAGATTTTTACGAAACTTCTGTGTCAGAAGCGAAATGCTACCAAAAAATATGCTCTAATCAATTCATCGCAAACTTTCTTTTCATCAAACACGAATTATGATTTAACTGAAAGTGCTGTCAGGCCTATGCGAGAAATATTATCGTGTCGTCTCGGTGTATTCAAAAGCCGTAATCCTGCGGGGTTGCAAAATGTTCGATTTTCTGAACATAAACAATTATTAATCAGAGTATTAACTAATAGTGAATACTGAAAGCATTTAGGTGATCGTAACAGACTACAAATAGGACCATCATAGTGTTCAGCAATCGATCGGAATATGTTTGGGATGGTTCGGGGTATGGAATGTTATGTAAAGTAAGATTAGGTCTGCAATCGATTGGAATATGCTTGGGACCGATCGTGTATTCATAATGCTGAGAAATTTGAGTGGAATCGGTTAGAGTAATTTTTGGGTAACGTTTCACTTCTGTAACAAAAGCTCGTCATAAAAATCAGAGATTGGCGAGATACAGTTTGTATACCTTACGTAAAATGTACATCTGAAGCGATACGTAGAATCTTGAACCAGGCGGCCATACGTGTGACTTATAAGAAAGGGAAAATTATCCGTTCGGTTCTGATGCGCCTCAAGGAAAAGACTCCTTTATCTAGCGTCACGAACAGCATCTACAGAATCAACTGTAAGCACTGTTCGGGTGTTTACATATGGCAGTCTTCCAGGGAAATTCACACTAGATTCGAAGAACACCGAAAGCGTGTACGGAAACAGCGCCGGAATGCGAGGGATTATCAATCCCTTATTCGTGATTCCGCCTTGGCGGAGCACGTTTTAGATACGGGCCACAGCGTCGATCTAGACAATGTGGAAATATTAAGATGCGGTATAAAACCGTATAGCGAACGCCTACATGCGGAGGCGGTTGAAATTGCAAAGGCGGTCAATAAGGTGCATGGAGTAGAAATCTCCATAATCTAGCGTTCGGCACTGCTGCGACGGTAAATAGTTATTATTCACCTACCAGTTAATTAGATTGTTGCTTTTCTTCAAAAATAGGTTAACCTTAACCTCTTTAGTTATGTACTTTTACGCATGTGGACCGCCGTGTCAACTGACCTTGACCGTGTTCACCTGTATCAGATTGACAAGGATACACGCTAGTAGGAAAATCGACCACTGATCCTGGTCATTCCCACGAGACGTGACACACACTAGATTCAGAAATTTATGGTATAAAAAGCTCGTAGCTGTACAACTGTCATGATCAAAAAATACTCCGGGTTTCAGCTTCGTAGCGTTGTTAACAGTTCGATAAAGCAGTTTGGGATTTCGCTGCATTCTTACCACCAGCTGAAGCTGGTGATATTTTTGTCCTCTCGGATGAGATTTGTGACTTGATTCCGCAATTCGCGAAAGTTTGCCCACGTCGAATCAGTTCTGGCAACCTTGTGAATAGCCCATGCCAAATTTCGCTTTGTCAACCATTTTCTAGTCCTACTGCGAATTCTGAATTGTCGTTCTTCGCTATTATGTTTCGGGACATGTTCAGAATTGAAATGTATCATGTTGATTATGTAATCTGTCAGGGTTGTGCAATGCGAGTTCGGATCACTAAAATTTATATTATGTTCATCAAAACTACCATTGTTTCCATCAAACCAATGTAATCAACTTTTGTATTTCGTTTTGTTTGCTTTACAATTCTACTGGCGTTGCACACATATTGAAATAGCAGAACGAGGTGGTCGCTTTGACCCAGCGGAGGGTGATACTAAACTTCTTCAACGGCTGTGGCATTTAACATCCTTCGGGAGATTCCTATGGTTATCTTTCCAGTTAGCCCTAATTGATTCCATCATACCTTTCGTTAAAAATGTTACTTTCAGAGGTTTTGGCCCGTCACCTTTATAGTTTGTTGACCGAGGTATTCTAAAAGTGTCCACCACCACTGACTCGTGAGCTCCGATGATGTCGGCAACGCAGAGCCACTGTTTATAATCGTGGTGCTGTATTTCACTTCCAGAAGTAGTGTTAGTTTTTTCGGGAACACCAAGAAAAACAACACTGCGTTGATCAGATATGTTCGCATTGTTTAAATTTCCTTTCCTCTCCTACCACGGAATATCGGCATGTATGCGACATTTAGTATGTGAACATGTACTGAGCAAATAAGAGTTTAGAAAAACGTCTTCCATCTCTTTTTAGCTTTTGAAAGTTATTCTTAATAAACGTGGTTCTTCGAGATGAGGAGAATTGGGGTGCCGACTTAGGCAGGTTATTGAATGAGGCAGTAAGATTCAAGATTCAAGATTCAAGATTTATGGTTGAAAAAGCAAATTGCTGTACAGTACCATAGGATATACGTATAAAATTTAAAAAAAAATCGTTACTTGTATGATCATATCCGTGTTCTCCATAGGTGGAGCAAAAATAATCCTCAATGGCGACACAGACTGAGGGAAAAAATCTTTGGATGGACGGTAGTTCCGTGCGTTAAAAAAATACAGACATCAATAGGTAGGGGCCAACGCAGTAGTTCTCAACATAAAGTTTCGTAACCTTTGTTTGAAGATGTGCTCGTTCGCCGAGGTAACAATATCTGTCGGCAAGCTATTCCACAAGAAGCATACACGAACAGCGAAGAAGTGACGACGACAATTCAATCGTGAGTGTGGGATTTGAAGGGTCAAAGGGTGGCTGCGTGTGGGGACAACCGAACCAAACTTGAAGAGGTGTTTGATAGGGTGGGATTTCGCGTAGATGATTCGATATGTCAGCGTGAGGTCGTGTAGAATACGCCTGCGCTCGAGGGTGCACAATCCAAGTCTGGTCAGTCGCCGCTCAAAAGGTGAATTATTCAATCGGGTAACCATTTTGGTTGCCTTGTGATAAATTCGTTCGAGGAGCGAGATGTTTTTTTCCATCCATGGCGTCCAAGCTTGTACAGCGTAGTCAACGACAGGATGTATGTAAGTGTTTAGTAATTTCGCGAGTGAGTGTGGTGGGAAACGTCCGAAAATGCGTTTCAGTAAACCTAGCAAGCTGCACGCACGCTTGTAGACGGCTTCGCATTGTAGGCTGTTCTTCAAAGTGCCAGACACTAAGATTCCGACATCTTTCCGACATCTTCAAGCGGGTGGCTGCCAAGTGTGTAGGTAAAGGGAAAGGGTTTTCCGACTTGCAACATTTTGCACTTGCGGAAATTAAATGACAGTTCGTTTTGGGTTGACCACTGGTGCAGCTTATTCAAATCTCCTTGCAGAACTTGACAGTCCTCGATAGATTTGACCTCCCTCCAGATTTTTACATCATCTGCGAATAAAACAAGCTTACATGCTAGTAAGTTCGGTAGATCGTTTATAAATATGAGGTTTATAAATCGAGCTCATATCCATCATTGAACACAGCTGGTACCATTGTTCAATGTCGTGAGTTCTGCTCGAGAAACGTGTCCCTGATGTCTCCGGTACATTGGTGAAAATTACACTGAGATTCATCAAAGTTGTTTTCATTTCAGTATTAGTTTTTGAAGTAGAGGAATTCTGCTGGTGGACAGTCAGTACACGCCCTTTCGACTCTTTAATGTGACTAACATCTGAGTGGCAGCTAGCTTTTGCATCACCAAACTGTTCAGCCTCCCGCAAATTCTCTTTAAGTAACGGCACAACTTGTGGAGTTACGAGATGTAGCGTTAACCCTTTCATGCCTGAATTATTTTCTAACCCGAAATAAAATATTTTTCTTCGGAAACGAGTTGCCCAGGGGTCAAATAACACAAATAATATAAAAAGTTTGTGATATTCACATAATTGAGAAAATAACAAAATGTAACCAATTGGTTACATCCGGCAGAAGTTATCAGTTTTCAGGCGTCATTTCCTTATGGCTCTGCAATGTACTTTTGTGTGATAGCATCTATAACATGTTTTGTCGTAGGTCCGACACAGAGCTACATCGTATTTTTGACACCTCACTTTAGTCAACCCTTTTACACAGAAAAAATCCTCATGTACCATTTCTTCGACTTGAAATCGGGACGATAAAGTTCGATCAACATATTGCACAAATCGACTTCCCCCATGAATTTGTTATATTCTTTTACAACGAAAGGTCTACCAACTTCTACATATGACTTCTGTTTTCGATCCCATCTCATCACTGTATCAGCCGGTTCTATTCCCGCATATGAAGAAAGGAGGTGAATTGGTTTGTTGTCAAACCACTCCACTGCTATTATATTACTATTGATTTCAACTCTGAAGTCGTAACTTCCTCTCCCATCTTTTTGTAGCAGTTTATCATTCTCCAGTATACATCTTTTCAGCCTGTTCACACTGACGGTAGACACATTGAGAATACCAGATTCCTGTAGCTTCCTTGATAAGCCCAATGAAAAGAACCAGTTATCATAAAATAACTTGTAGTTCTTGTGCTTGGGTATACCTTCAGCTAGCCGAAGTGCGTAGGTTGATGACATTCCAACTTCGACATCTTCCTTCTTCCGATCCTTCCCCGTATAAATCTCGAAGTCATAAATAAGGCCACTCGATCCTGTTCTAGATATGACTTTATACCCCCATTTATGTGGCTTTCTTGGATTGTATTGTTTTAAGGAGATATGCGCTTTGGTAGGAATGATTTGTTCATCCACGGCTTGATGTTCTTCTTGTGGAAGTTTCTGACAGTTCGATTTGATGGAATCCATAATTGATCGAATTTTGAATAGTTGGTCATCTTTGTTGCCATCTTCCTTCTGCAAAATGTTATCATTAAAGTGAAGATAGCGCTTTATCTCCTCATATCTATCTCGACTCATATTACTCGAAACTGCTTTAAGGCTTAAGCCTTTTTTCCAGTAAGTTCGATAACTAGGAACTTTGATTATACCAGTTAGGTCACCATGGATGCCTATCAGAGGAAATCTGGGTCGTGGGCGTATGAGTAAGTGTCCGCAGTTATCGATCGTGCGATCTGCCATGGAAACAATGAGCACTACACGGTCGTGAGACACTTCCAACAGGCCTGTACGATTTTGGTGACTTCTGCCGGATGTAACATAAAGGTTACATCTATTTAAACGCAACGCATTTCGATGATTTTCTGATTTATTCCAATTTTTTTTAAATAATGTCTTTGTAGGCATGACTAAGTTTATATTGGAACAAAATTTATAATAACTGAGACTTTCACACGATTTTTATTCGGCTCACAAAACTGCGAATTGTGAGGATACGTTCGAAACCCGTACCAGCACATACTTTCTCTTTCACTGTGGACAAGTCAATGATGATTGCGAACAAAGAAGAGAACCACCCTGCAGTTGACAAAATTCTGTATGCCGCCGTGCAAAAAAAATTCGGAAAATTCAGTTAGAATTAGCTTAAAATGACTTGCGAAGTTCATGTAACCAAAAGGTTACATCCGT